>JAOUZG010040071.1:4174109-4200411 GCA_026289955.1 Argiope argentata
AGCTTCAGAATAATAAACCACGTTTTTTATTTTTTGATGAATAAGTATAGTTGTTCTTTGAATGGAAAGCTATACAATATCTTCACTCACTGGTGTGCAGAAAATCTCAAATTTTAAAATGAAACATTATCACTATCTTTTAAAGAATCTTGAATTTAATATTGAAGAACTACAGTTTTCAGACTGGATTTTATTGATTTAAATGTCTATTGCATTGATGAATATCTATTCAGTTAATTTTAAGGCATATTTAAATCAATCTAATACCTTTAATAAGTTTATTTTCATTCTTAAAAATTCAGATGACAAATATAACGAAAAAGACCAGATCATATAACGGTAAACACAATACTTAATTTCATTTTCGTTACTATATAATTTCCAAATTAATATTTAGGGCTAAATTAAATTTTTAGACACATTAACCCTCTGGCTGCGAAATTCCTTAAAATGACTATTTAGATGTGATTTTTGCAAATAAGTTCTCATATTTTTCAAAGAAAGTGAACATGTACCGTATTTACGATACGATAATAATATAATATAATAAAATCTGTGGTCATAAAAATAAATGCTCTAAACTTCAAAAAACACGGACAGAAAATGAGCATATTGCCAAACCGTAGAAATCGGGGGGCAGGCAGCTGGTGGGTTAATTATAGAACAAATATTGAAACCTCTATACATTTATCCTTTCAGAATTCTCTCAAGCTGTTATTTTGATAACGTCATATCAGATGAATAAAACACTTTGGTCTAGAGAGTTTGTCAGTCAGAAGCTGAAAAAAGTCTTATACCTTATGCGAAAAAAATCTATAAGCATAGAAATATTTTTATAGATTTCTGATCTTAACCTATCACTATTTAAGTGTGTCAAACCAAGTTTAAAACACAGATATAATACATTTGAAAATAAATATTTCTAAACAAATTAAAATCAAGTAATATAAAAGCACAAATTTTTTAAAATTTGTGCTTTTATATTACTACTTTGGATATTAAGAAAAATTTAGGCTTAGATTTTTTTTATTTTAGTTACTTTTTATTAAATAATAACAATTTTTGTTCTCGTGTACCACTTTACAACGAAAGGAGGGGTTCAGTAGCTTCTGAGGACTTGGATCCCTGAGCATAACATCCGAATAACAATCCCCTTTTGACTCAGTTCCCCCAGTGGAATAACTCCCGACATGGAGAACTTTGCGACTTGTTTCGAACTCGCAGCACAAGCGATGCGAGTCCAACGCCCTACGAACCAGGCTATGTGGACCTAACAATTATGACTACTATAATGGACTATTATAAACGCCATAATTTTTAATTAATTAATAAAAAATTAATGAATTAATATTCAAAACAACTGTATTAACGTCAAATGTCATCCGCTACAAGTTAAAAAAATTACTTGAACTTGATTGGATGAATAGAAAGTATTTTATTAATACTTTGAAATTTTAAAATTTTAACAAGATATATCTATATCTATATGGAGAGGGTGAGATAATAGTAAGAATTGAAAAATAAAAACCTCTATGAATTGATTAAACCAAACAATAATGTGAAATTAAAATCTTTTTTGTTGTATTGAAATATTAATGATGACCAATGATAACTGATAAATATTTCAAATTAGTTAATTTATTGCTTCGACTTTAAATGCATATAACATAAATAACTTATTCAAAAAGTTTGCAGTTTAAAAACACAGTAGTAGCTTAATGTGTGCATCAATTGAGATGTCACTTAAAGGTATATGCTTTTAGAATTGCATCAGATTGAAGAGCACGCTGTTCCAAAATTAATTTTTCAAAGCTTGCCATGACTAATACTTAGGATTTACTTCTGTTGTTTATATCATCTATCTAATTCTGACCACCCCTTCTTTGGTGTCTTATAAATGCAATATAGAAGATGCAATTTAATCTAGAAATAAGTATTAATCCTAAGCTGTTCATACGACAACCAATGCCTTAAGATAATATATTTGAATTCTTTTAGATAGAAATTTTAATGAGATTATGAATAGTAAACAAGGATTATACATTATATTTATTCAACCCATTTGGTGCCAACTACGAATATACTCGTGGTTGGCAGGGTGTTACCCATTGCCAGCATGAATATACTCGTGATACTTTCAATATATTATAACGTACAACTTTTCAAACTTGCAAATTTTTTAGGGCCACAAACATAAATATACAAGTATAAAACCTTGAAAAAAAAGCTACAAATAAATTGTTTTTACAAAAATTCTACTTTATCTAACCTGTTCGCTGTCAAGCCTAAATTGTATGTTGTTATTCCCATTGCCAACCACGAGTATACTCGTGCTTGATTTTTATATATGTAAATGATTATTTATGACAAAATATGCGTATCTATTTAGAAATAATAAAACTTAGATAATAAATAACATTCTAAACAGAAATGGCAATGGGAATAACCTCATACAATTTAGGCTTGGCAGAGAATGGGTTAATATTGAAATGTAGCTAAAGTTTTAATACTTAAAGGAGTGATTGAATTAAGGATTGATAATCGTCCATTATAGTTAATATTCATCATTTTTCAACTACATTATATCTCAATTAGAAAACCTCTGAACACCACATTCCAAAAGATTTAAAATTTTCTATCTAGTCTTATTATTTCAAAACTAGATAGAAAATCTGTATCACTTTCTAGTGGCGATACAGATGTTAAAGTAGGCATTTATGTTGGTATTTTTTTAACAAATGGATTATAACACTGCATATCCCTGTTTATTAGTTACTAACTTCATAGAAGACGCCATCATATTGGCTCTCTATCACCAGAAAAAAGAATAACTATTTCAAATATCTTAAATAATTTATTCGATTATTTTGGAAAAAAAGTGTTGGTATTTGGGATACTTAGAAGAATTCATATTTTAAGCTTAATATTCTTATCACGTGCTATCAATTCATTTGCCAACAGCAGTGCGCATTTAATGCTGATGAAACAAAACATTCAGAAATAAACTGTTTTAAACACATGGATATTAAATATAAATAATTTTGAAGGCATAATCGATAACACTATAATCCTTTTTCATTCCGTACGTTCTTTCTTTATACTATCAATACAATAAAGTTGTATTGATACATTGTTTAATATAAAATTTTTATTAATTCATTCCATAAATTCCACCCCACGCACATTCACTTATTCGTAATACATTACAAATCTATTTCCATTATAATAAAAAGAATCAGTTTTATGTGCAATCGTATCAGACATTTTTTCCTCTGGAATGCATAAAAATGAAACTGAATCTTTTTTTCTGAATAGTTGATTTTTTTAGCATTAAAAAATTGAAAATATTTGAAATATTTGTATTTGTACGCTATTTCTCTTATTCATTTAAGTGAAAGATAATGGATTTTTAGAGTCCAATATCTAAGATTTTTGAATCTATATTTAATAAAATTATTTTCTGTCTCGTTATTAATTTGATTTTCTTTAACTCAACAGACGATCTTTTCAAAATGCTGTACAACCACTAAATAATTCTGTTTTATAAATAAAATCATTTATTCCTTTGAAACAACTTATCTTAGTTTCATTCATACAGTCGTTTCTAAGGGCTGGGTTTCTATTGACTTTGGTAACATATTTCTTTCTAAAAATATTTTCATTTTTAAATCATTGAGTTTAAAATTTGATATTGGCAACATAATTTGTCAGATAAGTTATAAAATACTGCCTTCATGTAAAATTATCTTTATCTTTTCTGATTTAATCGGGCATTCTGAGTTCGTATAAATACTACAGGGTACTTCCAAATCCACGGGAATTACCCTATATTTCAAACCTTCTTTATATATGAGAAGAAATCGGAAACAATTATATGAATACTATTTACTCAGGAAATCTTATTCATTTCTTTAGTAATAAATACAGGATGTCTCAATTAAACTGAAACGAGATTTTTTTATTTATTTTATACTAATGAAGATATTTTAATGAAATTTTTAATAGTGGTACATTGATTTAAAAGGAAAATTAATATTAACTTATTAAGGATAGTAAAGAAATCTGTAAGATATATGCCTGGGCTCTCATGTTTTGGGGTTAACTTGTACGTTCTAAAATCATCATAATTTTATTATTTATCAGAAACGAGAAAACTCGTGAGTGGTCTGCAACAGATGGGACTGAAACACGAAAAAACTCGTGAGTTGTTCTTAATGTGGCCTTAAAACCATACAACGTAAAAGTGTATGGACTTAAGTGACACAAGTAAAAGATTAAAATAAAGACAAACCATTTAATGATGGCCTCGTTGACAAGAGTAATATTTACAAGAACTGTTCGCTATTGCGTCCACCATAAGCGATACATGCTCGACAGTATAAGTGAAGCGATTACCGAACGCTGCCATTGTTAACAGGTATTTCACATACATATACAACAGCCACTGAGATTCGAGCAGCGAGATTCTCAGGTGACTTAACTGTGGAGTCTAATAAATGAGACTCTTTAGATGTCCTTAGAAAAGGTAATCGGTGTTCTATAAATAAGGAGGTTTGGATAGCCAACGGATTGATTCTCAAAGCTTACTCCATCGCTTCTCTAAGGCATTCAGGTAATTGCTAACATCACTGCTGTAGTGAGATGGCATCCCTCATGCTATAACCACATTCGATACGTATAGAGATCGGAATCTCTTACAGAAATCCTAGTAATATCCTTCCTATTGCGGTGATCGAAATAAATTTACCACTTCTGAAAATGCTATTAAAATATTTTTGCTAGTAGAGAAGTTAAAAACTAAGCATCATTTCGGTGGAATTGAGACACTCTGTATTTATAACTACAGAAATAGTTTCTGATATAGGTTTGATGATGATGATGACGTAACCGGTTTATTACGGAAGGAGGAGTGCAGTAGTTTCTGAGGGTATGAATCCCTGAGCACCCAAGGGCAGAAGTCTGGCTTCTGATTCATATGAAGACTCACATTCATCAAATTCGCTTGTACAGCCTCTTTTTACAGGGGGCACATTCACTCACACCGCAGATAGAACACAGAAGAACGGCCATACCCTGACCAGGAATCGAACCCTGTACGTCCAGATCACGAGGAAGACGTGCTGCCTCTATTTTAGGACACCAGATAGATACAGGTTTCCTACGTGGATATTCTTCGCAACCTTATTTTCTATCTCTTCTCCAAGCTAGTACCATGAATTAAGAATCATACAGCATTGATTATGAGTTTTCAAATACTTCCAGTGTATAATAAGGCTTTAACACGGTATTGCTGTTTATTTTATTAATCATTTTTCTTGTATTTTATAGAACGATGAATATCTTTTTATTTGTTGATAATGTTTAGGCTAATAACATCATCTTGTTGAAATGATGCCTGGAGAAAAAGTTACCTCTGTACATTGAAAAGAAGTGTAGTATTCTTTTACATATGAATTTATATTGTATTTTACGACTGATATTCAGAATAAGGCATCACTTATAGCATAGAAAGGGGTATATAATTAAATTTATGGTCTAAACTGCAGAAATAAACCTTTATAGTAAAAGTGGGAAAAATTGAACGAGGCCCTTTTTCTGTTATTAACAATACAGACTCTTTTTTGGAACTTCATCATCCTTTTTTTAATTGAAGATAAAAAATGATTTAATTAATACTCGGATCAAATAGCATGATTCCTTATAAGCATAAGGAAACATCCTTACCCCCTTAAGAGACTTTTATAAATAAATTTATATTTCATATTATTAAAAAAGCATTAATATATATGTATACAATTATTCAGGTTTTATTTAACATCTATCGAAAAAGTATGTTCAATATGCAATAAAGTCATTTATAGATTGTCTTATTTAATTTAAATGTTTCTCCAAGATAAACTTTTGCTACTTTTTAAAAAGAAAATATAGTTTATTTCTCTTCAAAGTTACAATTGCAATATTTTTTTTCTCTTTTCAAAGAGGAATTGCTTTATTTTTATAACGTTTCGAGAAAACTTCCCGACTGAAAAGAAAAAAAATGTTTTTATATTTCATTTTTTTCCTCCCCCTTAACGCTTTGAAAACATTCTGAATATTACAAAGACGTAACATACTTTGCTATTCCGTAAATATTTCCCTTCACACTCCAGGTTTTGTTGGGCGACATGAAAGCGCTTCGAAATGTCAAGGCTCTCAAGAATTTATTGCAACCACTTTTATTTCACAAAATGTTTAAGGCCGCTCTCTGAGTTAACGTTAATTACTGCAGACATAGCTGCAGGAGTCTGGCAACGAGGGAGCGCTTAAGAGTCCGTGTTGCCAATTTACTTTGACAAATCCATTAACAAAACTATAGCTCGACGAACACGGACAATGCAGAGAAAATAGAGGTAAAAGCTGCCATTTTCACCTAGAATTAATTCTTTTTGATATCTGATGGTCTCTATGAACACATATTGCATGGATTAAAGAGTTGGCAATCTTCTGGCTTAAAAAGTTATTGATAAAAATAATAATAAGCTTAAGAGTGTTTATTTCACATGTGTGTGTCAAAATTATCTTTTAAAAAGAGCGAAGTGGTTTTTATCGATTTCACCAATAATAATTCCTCTATTACTGGTAAAGTAATTTTAAGTATTTTAGAGGAAAACAAAAACGTATAGTATAAATAAAAATCTTTCACAAAATTCTATTAAGTATTTCATGGTAAAAGACAGTCGGCTAAAAATAATTATACATTTTTTGTTAAATAGTCTCAGAAAATAAAGGTGAATATTTATAAAAATTATTCTAGAAAAACTGAGTATTTATGATTTTTTTGTAATTAGGAAAAATTATATATTTATATAAACAAAAAATCAGAACTAAAACGCTGACACAGAGTATGAAATTTGCTAAATTACTTATCAGGTAATGAAATCAGTGTGAATTGCCAAAGGAATTGTAGTATTTTCTGCAGAAAATATCGCGAAATTAAGTGAAGATGAGTTGTTTGCACCCAAATGACACAAGAAACCGAAGATAAGAGATAGAAAAAATGATGTAGATCTGAGAAACAAAAGTGACAACATAAAATAAATAATAATATAAATTCAAAAGTGGATCAAATTATAATAAAGCTACACAAAAAGAAAATAAAGAGCAATAGGTAATAAAGAAAAACACATAACATTTAGCATGGATGGAAGCCACCTGTTATGTGTACACTATGTATATATGTAATGGTATTTTAAATCTAATTAAAACCTTATTTATTATATCTAAATTTTATTTTAATTTAACCCATATTAACTTCATTCTGAAATACTCTTTTTTCCTCGATCCAATCTCATCTTTTTTATTTAATTAATGCTTCACGAGCTTTGTAAAACTGCTCAAATCCACAAAATTTCACCCTCTGAGAAAAAGGATATAAAACTATGAAGTTACTCAATTTTTTTTAAAAAAGATACCTCTAATTCCCTTTTCTAAAACGACTCGTGTGAAGAAATCGCAATCAGAACATCACAGTAAAACAATCATAGGGGAAAACATTTCGCTGTTTTTCTCTCTTCTGTTCTTGTATCGCTTGTGGACGGATATTAGTTTCATTCTCTCTTCTTGTACATATTATAACTCCAGGGATAAAACAAAGCGAAGTTAAAAGTTAAAAAATATTTTTTGCTTTTCGGCCATAAAATTGCTTAAAAATATATGTTTCAATTATATTTACTTAACTATATTGTGTGTCATTAATAGGAGTCCGTAACTTGCATTTTTTTACATTACGAAATGATTTTTCACAGATTTAAGAGAGAAAATATTATTTTACATTATTCATTCTGAGTCTTTTAATAATTCAAAGGATTTTTATCTCTTATTCTTTGAGAAAAAAAAGTTAGGATATAATTCCAAATAATCTTAATATCTAATGAAAAAAAAGAGAGTAAAAACTAAGAGCTAGATACTATATTTGATAATATAAAATAAAAAGTTTTTTTAAGAAGTTAATTTCATGATTTTCAATGTTCACTTATAAAAAAATTAGTATCGTGTTTCTAGAATAAGTCATCGTTGGCATCTTTACCATAGTTTCCAATTTCCCAAACTCAACTCTAATGAAGATATTTTTCGTTTTAACAGATTTAAGAACAGAGGCATGGGTCTAGAACTCACACCTCTCCTGTTTTAGAACCAAGATTTTATAAGGTTCACCCATAACATTCTAAGAGGCACAGATATTGTTATAATTAAAGATGGGATTTTATTATTTTTTTATTGATAATTATTTGTCATGAAAATTTAATATTTGGTTAAATACACTGCTAATTGTAGAAATTGATTGAAAAAGTGTCTTTTTTTAATTTGAAAAAAGTTTGATTGCGTTATTTGGTAATGTGTCTTCATCATAAAGGCACGAGTGTCAAAAATTTTAATCTTCAAGCTCATAAGAAATATTTGAACATTTTATTGCAAATTTATATCGTAATAAACATAATAAACTCTAAACATAAAGCCTGAATTAGTAAATTTTCAAATATCTATTCATTAAAAATGAATTTAAATTAAATTTTTTAATTTAAGTCAGCTATACATATTACGAACAAAATTTGCATTTCTATTTCTGATCAAATTTGTCACATCAGGGGGCTTTTTTTTCGAGAAGCTGAACTTCGAATTTTCCTGAGAAACATCTAATACACTCATCTCTCAAAAAATTCAGAAACATTTCCCCCAACAGACCATTCCGTTTTTACACTGCTAGAATATGAAAAAAAAAAAGAGTCAGCAAGAGATTGGAATTGGGTGTGAAAGACTTTTACATTTCACTTACATTTTTTCCCTCTCCATTTTGGAAAACCCGTTCAGCTCAGTGTGTAATTACAGAGATAAGCTTTCACTTTTTAGCCTGTCTCTTTCCCAGTCATACGAGATGCCTTCGTGTCCTTTTTTTCCCCTCTCTTTCTCTGCTCCACCACCAGAAGTGGAAAAGAAAAAGGTATCTCTTCATGAACTCGAGGACGATAAGGTATATTACCTCAATCGATCTGTTTACATTTTCCCATTAAATTTCCCTTTTTTTACTTTCGGTTAATACCACTCACTTCACGAATTTTAGACTTCGTGTAATCTGGCGTGGAGGGAGACTCGAATGCAGAGGCAGCTCGCTCTGAAAGCAATTAAGTGGTGCTGTTGAATCACAAATGCGTTCCTTCGATGCTCTCAATAAGAACAAAGTCCATCCCAACCTCCCCAGAATTGCTTATTTTATTTATTTCCTTCCCCCGATGCGATATGAGATTTTTTTTTCATGGATATCAAGATGCATATGAGGTGAATTTTCATATGAGATGCCCTTATTATGTTTTGGAAAGATTTGAAGGCTTGTGATAAATATGTTATAGAGAAGATGGTAGTTAAAAAAGTAAATTTTATTAATTAAAACGTGGATTTCATAACTTAATCAAATGAAAAGCTTTGATGGCTTATGAAAAATAGGATTTATGGTAAGCGGTAATTAATAAGCCTACTTGATTTATTTACCTGACAAATTTGTGTTTCGTAATGTATTTTCGGTTTTGTATTTGGATGCTGGTATCCTTACACCAGTATACCGATTATAACTTATTGCACTTTCTAAAGTAATCAAGCCATTGGGACGATATATACACACTATAGATGTGGTCCCGATGGTGGTGATGACACTCGTTAATTCTGTTCCTGGTAGCAAAGTCCTCCATATCGAGAGTAACATAACTAGGGGTACTGGATCAGAAGTGATCGTTCTCTGTTCCAGGTCTAAATTACGATCTGAGAAGTATGAAGGAATTTACATGAATGTAGCCCGCCCCCTAAAAAGGGTTGTGACGTGTGTATAGCTAAGTCACACTCTTAGCCATAGATGGCGCTACTTTTAAAACAAAGAGACGCATTTCTTAGGCTTAAAAATCTGCTGATAGTATCAGCGGAAGCTTGTCCACGGCAAGTACCATTAGTCACAACACAACAACTGTGACTTGATTAGAAAGCTCGACATATCAGCGGGCAAAAATATATGTTCTCTTTTAGAGTTTAATAAATATGAATAAAAAGATTTTATTTGTTAACTGTGTTATACTGCAATATTGGACAGTATTATATCCATTCTAGTGCGGTATAGTTACTGCTTAATATAACATTGAAGGAATTAAATAAATTAATCAACACCATTTTAGAAAAAAAGCGAAGCTCAAAGCTACAATATCGCAGCTGAAACGCACAAAAGAAATAACACAATTAGAAAGTAACATGTATAAAAGGAGTGAATTGCTAAATAAATAGCAGTAGTAGAGAACCACTTGATACACCCACTATCCATGTAAAAATACATCCAAGAATGAATTTACTTCTCTTATAGGTGCCACAATAAGATATGGAATTTCTTAGAAATATATCCAGGTTCGGCTTCTAAAAAAGAAAAGTGCAATTATTCTTGTATTTTCCAGAGCCTTCATTTTTGTCGTCTCCAAACTCTTCACCTGATGGGCATAAAACACTGATCTGATACCCTTCATTATTCATTGAGAATATCCATACATCTCTGTTTTCAGCCACCGTACTAAAAAGGGAGTAAAGTAAAACTATCGATTCGTAACAATGTATTTTGTGGCTCTGAAAAGTTGATGGTTGATTTTCAAACTTTGACAGACAAATACAGTTAATGAGAGTAAGAAAACCATAAAAAAAGAAGCTTTTGGTTTGCCTTAGCTTATAAGGTGAATTGAATGACAGATACGACACAATATAAAGCATTAACTATTACAACTCTTACTACGAGCAGCTCTTCCACTGACTCTACATATAGAAGTGCAATCCATCAATTCATCAAGAATCCATCAGGAAAGTAATATCGAGCCACTATCATACCGAAACTTCCCATTATCATATCTGAGATGCAATCTCGGTGGGATTATTAGGTAAAAAATATTAAAAAGAAAAAGATTCTGAAAAAATAAAAATATTGTAATAAATATGACCATAATTCATGCAGGTATTTTTTTCCTATTTTTCATTATTGATGCATCTTTAATATCTTGTTATAAAACAGAGAAATGCAGCCTACCCAGGTAGCACATCCTGTAGCAAAATATTGTACAATATAGTGGGATATTATATGATATTAAACAATATTCCACAATATTATGCAATATTGCGAATATTGATCAATATTGTACAATATTTGTGTGCTACTAGGGAATCTGGCAAACTTTCGTAACTCCCGTTTCTTAATTTATTAAAACAGGTACACCAAACCATTTGAAAAGGAAAAGTTATATTAAATTATCAAAAGCAATGAAAGTAGCGGAGATGAAATTCAAATGAGACAAGATATTCTTGTTTCAGTCCCGATGGGTATTCAGCGACAAAATATGAAAGATTTTCTATTTAAAAAAAACAGTCCTAGTGATATGCGAAATTGCATGCTGAACTCGGATATACAATTTCAATCGTAAATGTATGTCAAAAAATAAATTATAATAAAAATGTCAGTAACACATAAAGAATAAAATAATGATTAACTTAGACAAAAAAAAATAATTATCAAACATAGAAATAATCACAACTGGCTATATAAGATTTAGTAATTATGAAATAAAGGAAAGCTGAATGGTATCAACGCACGAAACGTATAAAAAAATTAATTCTGGATTCTCTTTGGATATTGAAAGAGAGAAAAAAAAATGACTTGATATAAAAATAGGTCTGGGAGGCAAGAATATCAATAAAAATTACGAAAATGGTAGTTAGAAATTAAAAGATAAATTCTCTATGCGAATCTTTTTGGTTTTATTAAATTAAATCTTTCAAAAAAAAACCCCAATTGAAAGTCTTTTGTAATAATCTAGTCTGATTTACAATAATAAAATTAATTTCTTATTGTTTACTTGAAAAGTTTCATAATAAAAGTTCTATGGCTATATTTTATCGTTCCTTAGTTTCAAATAAGTTATATCATCCAAATTAACCGACATTTTTTTAAAATTTTTTATTCAAGCTTAATGCAACTATTTACAAGAAAGAAAAGTCCCATGATAACGAACTAAATAATTAGTATCAAAATGTATTATAAATTAACTTTTAAAAAAAAGAGTTTATTAATTAATAAAATTAATTAAGGTAATTGTGTTTCATTATTAATTTTCCCCGCTGGTTTCGAATTTAATGATTTTGCACTTTTATTAAAAACTATAAGCTGAAGAAAAACATTTGCGATATAAATAAAAATTACTGTATTATCTAGGATCAAAGATGGGATTTCTTTTCCATTTATTTATTTATAACACACTAATTATAACGCGTTTCATGTTTATAAAGATTAAATTTCCCAATAGATAGATGATTTATTTCCATATGTGACAAAAATTTGAAATTATATGTAGAACTATTATTTTCTTCATAATAAAAACATTTTAACATTTTTCAGATTTTAATTACTTGGTAACAGATAAATAACTGTTATCATTAGATATGAATTTTAAAATAAATTCAAGATTCTATGATTTTTATAAAAGTGAATTAGATTAAAAAACCTAAAATAATTAAAGAAAGAAATTTCTATTTCTTTATTTCACTATTAAAATAAAATATTATTTACTATTTTGAATAAATTTTGTTACTTATTTTCATGTATTGATTTCTATTATCTATGTTTAAAACACTTTTACAGATAATTTTTAGTCATTTTAGATACATGTTGTTATAAATGACATCATAATGAAGAAAAATTATAAAATGGTGTTTGAGTTGAGTTGTTTGAATTGGGAAGAATTTTTTGAAGAATAAGAGTTGTTAAAAAAGAACAGCATTTTTGCTAATAAAACAGATATTTGCTTGTGTATATGCCGGTGTGCATCTTTTTTCATTGTGTATTGCTTTTAGGTTCTCTGTCGACTAGAATATATGATTTAAACTTTCGAATAAATATTTATTTTCAATGTATAAATTTTCCTTTAAAGTTAATGGAAATAATTCGAATTTAAAAAAATAAGTAAAATTAATGTAAACAATATAGATTATGACAGAAATCGAGCATAAAAAATTTACACAATCTTAAAATTATATATTTTTTAATTTACATAAATTTGTGGAATTTAGACATTCTAAAGTTTCAATTCTAATTGAAAACTTTAGAATTTTTTTATGAGAAATGTTTGAACAATAGTTATTTTTGCTGCAATGTAAGTCTAGCCGCTTTCATTATTTCATCATTTTATTAAGTGGTTATCATTTTTTTTCATTTTTGTATGTAAAAAAAACAATTATATATTATCTAATATAAAATTCTTTAGAAGATGAAATAAAGTAAAATTCCGCTTTCTACAGAGAAGTAAGAAAGTAAAATTCTACTTTTTTCAAAAACAGATTACTATAGGGAAAAACTATCCTGATGAACTTTTAACGAAGTTAAAAAGAAACTTTAAAAATTTACTCTGATAATGCAAATTTAAAGTTATCATGCAAGAAAATTATTTTTCAAAAAAAGCTTCTGTTTGTTTTTACTTAATTAAAATCAACTAGTCTAAATATTTTTTGAAACAATCACGTGACTTTCAGATTACGCATGCGTCGATGTTTACAAAAATGATTTTTCTCCCTATCAGAATCGGTCAATTAAAAAACATTTTTTTTTTTTTGAAAACTAGAAAAATTGAAAATGAAAGTTAAAAAAATATTATTAGGATTTTTTTCATATTATATAATAAATTTTCTCTTTTCGCTGTTTTGTGTTAATTCTCGGTTTCCTCTTTGTATTTCTTCAGGTGATAACTTCTTACGACCTCCACTTTTATTAGCAAAACAGGAGAATTGTGTGCGTAGCGGGCATTTTCTAAAAGTTGTTACTTACTTTTGGCTATAAGTCGAATGCGACAACGTCACCATTTTTTATTAACGCTTAAGACAAAAGAACCCTCCCCTCCGCGATATCGTAAAAGCGATGAACACCAATTTTCTGTGCGTGCATTTTATGGTTTAAAAATTTTCAAACGAACACAATATCGTGTTCTCAGTCAAAATAATAAAGATTTTAAAGGCTGAATTACTTGCCAAAGTTTTAAAACATAAATGACTGATAAGATTAAAAGTAATATTGAGATTTTCGATTTAAAATAATATTCGGGGGATAAAAGAAATATTCGAGTATAAGATAACTTCAAAGAAATGATAAAACAAAATTATATATCTGAAAAAGAATTCATCAGTACTTTTTTACTAAGCAATTTCAATTAGTTCGCAATCATAATAATAATAATTATTTTTAATGCAATTTATAATTTCCTTTTATAATCGGTTGATCAGCTTTTACTGAAAGCGTTATTTTTTCTATGGAATTAAATATATTTTAATTTGCCTTAATTCAAGGGCGATTTTTCAATAAGATTTTTTTTTTCTACAAATTCAGCTCCTGAAATGAAATTTGTTGTTTAAACAGAGCTTAAAAGTTCATTGAAAAAAATTAATAACTATGAAAAAAATAATTCATTTTATAAAATGAAATATCAAAATTAAAATTAAAATTTCATATCAATTATTGTAATTAAGTTAAAAAATAATTGAATTAAAAAAGTTATTAATGAGAAAATGAAAAGATATTTACTCGAATTTGCATGACTGACCTCGACAATTAATATTTGTCATTTGTGAAAAAAGAATTTTTAGAAGAAAAAATCATTGATCATTACCATTCAAATGGAAAATTTAAAAAAATTGCCAGTTTGTAATGTATGTAACACAGAATATAAAATGACTAATTTTATTATAGTTTATATAGAATTTTTTCATGCATTTAAAATAGTCGTTGATTTCCAAATCTGTAAATAAGAGAGAAAAAATTGCATATTTTCATAAAAACTTTGGAATTTATTTAAAATTGTAATTTTATACTCATATGAAGGAATGAGTTACGAAATAGACACTATATCGAAAATTTAAATGAATCCTATAAAGGAAATGTGAAAGATTACCTTGAAAATTAATTGAAATCATATCAATAAATTGAATGCCATCATTTATGTTTTGGCTTCTGTTAAAATTATAATAATACAAAATTACCATAAATACAAGTAAACAAAATTAACAGAAGAATGAATGTGATATAATAGATTTATATTGTAAGTATTCTCAAAATGCGTGGGAAGCTTTTAATTTGGGAAAATTAGTATATATGATATTATATACTGAAACAAACGCTTTAATTTTAGCAGACAATTTTTATCATTTTAGAGCTATTTGCGCGAAGACATACATTCCATCTTTAATGGTATTATGAAAATCTACAATTTTTAAAGAATATGATAATATAAATTGGAATTATTAAATAACTATTATTCGACATTATTGTTGGAAAAAAGGAATGGGAAATACCATTGTAATTATATGGAAAATTATAAATATATGGAAACTCAAATAATATATACATGAAAAATTATGATAAAAAATAACAATTCTTAAATTTTATGATTTAGCATTGAAGCAATGTTTCTCCAAAACAATTTTACTTTAAAGAATCATAAAATATTGTGTTTATTTAATTAGATAAAAGTATAATCGATAAGAAATCACTTATATTCTAGAATTTTATTTAAAGATTAATTGCAAATGAAGTCCTTTTAACTTATTTTAATTCTGTGTAAAGAAAAATTATAAAGATAAGGTATTTTAGATTTTATATGACTTTTTAAACATGATATAATGCATTTATTAATATTGTATTTACCTGTCTCTCTTTGTTGAATATATGTATGTATTATTCCTAAATTGCCCCAAAACAAACCTTTTGAGTTCTTGACAAATTTACTTTTATTAAATGTATTTTATTATTGAATTTCATAGTTTTATTTAGAAATCACACAGACTTTAACATTTATGATTTCGAGAGATTATTTTTATCTTTCCTTTTTGTATCAATGTTGTCTATTATTTTGAACCCAAACTTTTCTCATCCTACTATGCGTGCACCATTATACGTCCAGAGATAAGTACTACGCCATTGACCCCAACCGAAATATTATATATATATATATATATATATATAAGAGAGGGAGATTGCATTTATTCATGCTCAAAGGTAGGTTGCATCATCAAAAAAGCAATCCTTTCTAATCCTCGCATAATTTGTCAAGTCTTATTGCACCGTAATAGCAGAGTAATTAATATTCGCGCAAAATATAGAATGTATGTTTGCTTGAAATGTAAGCGAAAAAGAATTCGCACATTTGATTGCGAAAACGTGCAGAAATAATGATAAATAAAATACTCATTTGCTTTTTAAATGAAGTAAACATTGATGATGATGATGTCGTGTCCGCTTTACCGCGGAAAGAGGGGTGCAGTAGCTTCTGAGGGTATGAACCCCTGAGCACCCGAGGGCAGAAGTCTGACTTCTAGCTCAAATGAAGATGAAACACACACATACGCTTGCACAGCCCCTTTTTACAGGGGGGCACATTCACACATCTCACAGATAGCACACACAGACGAACAACCATGCCCGAACTGGGACTCGAACCCGGAACCTCCAGAACACGAGGCAGACGCGCTACCTCTGTGCCAGCAAGCCGGCGAAGTAAACATTTCACAAAGCAATTGAAGTAAATTACTTTGAAAGCGATAAATTGAATATATACAAGTGCATAATACAAGTTTATGCTAAATTCCTGTCTTAGTATTCCAATAACCAGTTTTATATTAACATATTTATCATTCAAATGTCAAAAGAAAATAAAAACCACAAGAGAGGAAATGAGTGTTGAATGAATGAATTGAATGAAATACTCTTTTGAAGGTAATTCAAAATAACAAAAGTTCAAAAATACTAGAATTCGTACAGATTCATTAGTTGTAGAAATATATAGATTTAAATACCGAAATGAAAGCTAAAGCAAATATTGATTTTGGATAAGTTTTTTCATTAAATCATGAATAAGTTCATTAAAAGTTTAAATATAACAAAGAAATTATAAATAAATGATGTTGCGATTATGATACACTTAAAATACACTTAGAATTTAGATACACTTAGAATTTTTTTATGTTCGAAAAAAATGTTAAATTATCAAAAGGGCAATTGTATCAAAATTTGTTCCAAAATATCAAGAGATAATACATAAATATAAACTTGAGAATCATTTAAAACAAACATCAACTAATGTATCAGTTCAGAACCGGAAGATATATTCTATTTTCAATATTGAAACTACATAGTGTAGGAATGAGGGAAAAGAAACACTGATTGATGTTTTAGAAAATGCAGGCAATCATAAACATAGTAAACCATAAATTACGGAAAAAAATAAAGTGAATCAGTAATAAAAGTTTGTGGACTTCTTAAGAAAATATTATGAATTACATAAGAAATCTAAGCGAATTTCACACTAAATGCAATTGGGCATGAACATGAGAAATAGAAAAAAAATATTTGAAGAATTAAATACTTTTTCTATTGATCTGAAACTTCTAAATTTTGCAGATATTAGGAAATGTCTTGATGATGTTTCAAGTGTAAGTGCATATTTTGTGGAAATGAATTATAAGACGTGGATAAGTATATTTTTTGGAATTGCATTCAATCCAACGATAATTTAATGGACGTCGCTTATTTTTTTTGAATTTTAACAATTAAAAACATTTTTAGTTAATAATTGAAATTATATTTTTTCACTATTATATTAAAATTCAAAACCGTTTTTGGTATTAAATCAAAAATTTAATCTTTGTCCCTAGTGTAAGTTAAAGAAGGATAATACTTTTTATTTTCAACTCAATCAAGATGAGGAATAAGAAATCGGAGTAAAAAATACTAAAAATAATTTGAAATTTGAAGAAATATTAGGCGCAGTTTTTAATGACATTATATTTAAGTGGGACTTGATTGCATTAAGAAGGCTTGAATACACAATAAACATAGCAAGTTTATGCCTAATTTAATCAACTGATATTTATCTCAATTTAATGCTAAAAATACTTTGCAGAAAATCTAATTTAAAAAATTTAATTGAAATAAAACATAGTTGATATTCATGGTAATGCAGTTGGTCTCCAGAGATTAAAATAGAAATAGAAAATGAAATATTTTATTCTTTACTGCATTATCGTACACTGCCATTCTTTTGAAACCATAATTATTATCGCTACATTTTCAAAAAAAAAAAGAAAGAATAACAATTTTATTAATGACTCACTCTTAATTAAAATCATTGTTTAAATAATTTCCAGATGAAATGCGTATTCCTTTATCTAACTGAATTTGCTTTCATCCGAATTAATAAACAAATAAAGCGAATTCTGAGAGAATAAGAAGATAATAAAATTTCCAGAAGAAAATTCCTTATTCCAAGGAAGAAAGACGGTCCCTGAAAGTTTATTTTTGTGTATCATTGAACTTCTCATATCTCCGTTATTATTTTCTTTTAACTGGGAAATTCTACACAATGCATCTTTTGAAAAAAAATCTTTTTGTGCCTCCGAATAAAATACAAAAGAACACGAAAGGTGTTTGTTTGCTTTGCTATTCTTCTGTGATTCTTCCCAGCGACAGGATTATTAACGAAAGAGTTTCAAAGAAGTTATTGCTGAAGCTCTGATGTAAAAAAGTTATTTTCAAAGCTTTAATCTTCCGAGAGAATTGGTGCATGCAGAAATATTTTTCCCTTCAGATTCGCTACATTCTTTAGTCGCGCCTTTTTCAGATGAACTATTTTTCGCGAAAAATGGCATTAAGAAATAATACATGATGTTTTTATTTCCAACTTGTTTTTGTTTGACTTAAAAATAGATAAAGCTTATAAAGGTTTTGTAAGATTTGATGCATGTTCCACCATGATAAAATTTTGTAATGATTTGTTCTTTAGAGTCAGCAAAGCAAACATTTTCTTTCCCACGTTAGAAATCTATATACCATGAATATCTTTCAAATCTGATTTATTGAGAGGTTTTTATATTTATTCTACAAATTCAAAAGTATTGAGCATAATCTCAAATCCTCTTTTAAAACTATTAGAGATATTAAAAACATAAGGCTGTATAACAGATTTTGAGCATAATATTTAAATTAAGATTAAAATAAAATCTGCTATGCATGTTTCAATGTACCAGGTTAGAACACAATTTCTTGAATGGCCAAGCACCACGTGCTAGTGCAAATTAAATTATGTTTTTATTCATTTTAATTATTCATTGAATTAGCCACTTTAGCATTGCAAACGATCCTAAAAACTTTGTCTCGCATTTATTGTTTTAAAAAATATATCTCATTTCCTATTTATTTCATTTCATATAATCAAGTGCTCTAAATGACAATTTTCTAGTTTTTATTTACTGAAGTAATGAACTTATTTTTTTAAAATCAGAGCCTTTGCAAATGCAATGGCAACACGTTGTCAAAAGTTGATTTTTTGAGATGCTTGTGCTGACAATTAATTTCAAATTTTCGCCTTCATATTTTTGCTGAATCCACAAACCGCATTCCCAAAATAACATCATGTGCTGACGTAATAAAAATACTTATGCAGAATCTATACTAAAAATACCTATCTACATTAAAAAATCCACTAACATAAAATCCTAAGTATATTCCATATTTTATCTGAATTTTTTTGGAAGATAAAATAATTTTATCTAATTATTTTATCTTCCCAAAACCATTTTTATTTTATGTCTACGTTAATTAAAAGTGAAATGAATTACATTTTAAAAGAATTTAACTGTAAAAACGTAATCGGAAATAATAAATTAGTCGTCAAATTTTTATTAGAATATTTAAAAACTATTACTTTTTCCTAATTAATTTCTCTTACCATATGTTAGATATTGTTTTTGAATATTTCATTCTCTGCTTTTGATGACATTGTTTTAAATTTAGCTAATTCGGAATCACTAAAGTAAATGTTTTTTATGATACAATTTCTGAAAATAAAGGCTTAAAAATGAATTAAATGGCAAATATTAATTAATAAAAAAATCCACAGGATAATTAAAAGGCATTTTCAAGTTAAGAAACTGAAGAAATATTGAAATATGCCAATGACAGCAGCAAAGCAGATCACAATACATGATTAGTAGTGCGGAGGCAATGACAAAAGAAAAAGTAATACTCAAATTAAAAGTGTATAAAAATACATTGAAAGGCACGAAGAAATATCCGAATAAATATTTGAAGTTTTGATAATAATTTTTTTTGTATTATTGAAAATTAAAAACAAAAGCTTTAAGATCATTTTCTTCCAAAATATAATTTTATAAAAAGATTTGTTTTTCAAAAATGAAGACTAAAATGCAATTAAATATATCTTTTTTGAAATTTAAAATATATTTAGTTTATAATATTTTCTAATGAATAAATCTAAATATAAGAGCAAAAATTAATCATTTTGTATATTTTACAGTTAATAAAAATGTTAAATATTCTTTAAATGTTTATAATTTCTCTTTAACTCTTATAATTAGCAAGAGTTTTGGGTTATTCCTAAACTTTTGAATCATCCCGTAACAAATATTTTAATTATCACTTTGATTGTAAATGTTTGAGAAAGGTTACACTTGTGGAAATAAGTTCTAGCACATTTAAAATTGTGACTATATTCACAAATATTTAAAACATAAATTGTGAAATATTTTTGTACCATATATTAAGTCTTTAAGTACGTGACATTTTAAAAAGAAAATTATCGCTTATAATTGAGATATTTAAAAAAGAGACTCTGAACAGATCATTCATATTTCATTATGTTAGATTGAATTCGTTACTAGCTTTTTTCACTTAATATTAATTTCCCCCAGTATCAATAATCAAATTGTGCAGAACTAGAAACATTTACTTTGAATACATATAAGTTGTTCAAAAGCAGGGCATTCCAAATTTTAAAGTAGACTCCGATCGATTCATGTTGCGATCATCGATCTCATATCAAACCATTCTCCTTTAAATCTTTACAGAGTGAAATTCTTAAATTGTAAATCTTTTATTTTTTTTTAAATTTTTGTTGTGTCATCGGTTTTGCCTTGTTATGAAGTTCAACAACACATTTTTTTTAAAACTGAAGAATGAAATTATTATATTGTTAATCTTTTGTTTCTTTTAAATTTTTGTTGTGTCATCAGTTTTGCTATATTATGAATATCAATAGCGCACTTTTCTTTGGAGTTACACTCAGGGCCTGACTAAAGCAGGGGCATATGAGGCAGTTTCCCATGGACCCCCACAAGTGGGGGCCCCAAATCGAATAAAAATTTTATTTTACGTTTCCTTCTTTAATGATTGCTTTTTATTATTAAGGTAGTGAAGCAAAGGGGGCCCAAAGAAATTTTTGATCCATGCACCAACTAGGCCAAGTCAGGCCCTGGCTAAACTACTTTGTTTTGCAATTAAATAATGTGTGATTTTAATAGAGGGAAACTCTTTAGGTAATTTTTCTAGACTCGGAGAGAGGCCAAAAGTTCTTCAAAATCAATTAAATGATGCAAACAATTTGCATGTTACTATTTTTTAAAACTAATACTATTAATGTTTAAAAACTATACTTATTTTTAAAAAAAACTTTCACGTTTTGAATTGAAATTATGACCGAAGTATTATGGAAAAAAATCTACTAATAAAACATCTTAAAGAAGGCTACAGCAAAATCTAGAGCAACTGTATATACATCTTTACTTATAATAAAGCACAATGTGTGTGTGTGTCTGTTGGCTATGTACAGGCCAGACCGTTCGACCTACAGCTACCAAATTTGGTATATGTATACCTTGGGTGCCGGGAATATGCACCTCGGAGCCCTTTTTTTGAATTTCTAATTAAAGTTTTAATTAATTAAAAAATAAGCCAAATTTTGACGTTTTTTCGCTATAACTTCCAAAAATATTAAAGCACAAAATTAATTTTGCATCAAGTTAAAGCTCAAAAAATTAGCTTTTAAATGAAACTAATGTTTTAAACTATAAATTAAAACTCTATTTTTAATGAATTTTTAAACATTTAATTTAATCGTATTTTTTTACAACAATTTATTTCGCATAAAATAAAAATAAAATTTTATCTTCTCGAGAATCACAAAAAAATCAGCTTTTAATAAAATGTTGCCATCACATTTTCAGAAGTTCTGATTTAAAAAAAGTTAATTACTACCAAAAATAAAACAGAAAAATACAATTTTCATCACGTGATTATTTGAAATGAAAGAAATAGGAAATGTGATATTTTTTAAACAATAAATGCAAGAGAAAATTTTTCTTGGTCGATTGCATTATCAAAATTATTAATTCAATTAAGGAATTAAAGTAAATAAAAATACAAAGTAAAATTATATTTAAAAAGTGCGACAGTTAAAACTGAAAAAGAATTTTTAGAAAAGCACCAAACTATAATCTTCTGAGAGCAAGATTAATTATTTAAAAGCAAGAAATCTTAAACGAACTTTGAGAATGACATCATTTCAAAGAAACGACGAACAAAAAGCAATTGATAATCAGTAGTAGTAAAATATTTTTGTATTCTTTTTTTAAATTTTTTTAAAACAATAAGAAATGTTTTGAATTATTACTTTTACTTCTGTGAAGATGATATTTTGTGCAAATCAAGGAATTCGCCTTCGTGATAGAATTTATCTCTGCATTTTAATGAATCATGCGAAATAAAAACGCATTTGCTTTCAACGAAGCATACGTAATATTAAAGCTATGCTGGTAAAAGTAGGTCTGCTATTTGAAAACGCATCTTCTTTCAAACAAGCATACGTAATAATTAACAATGCAAAATTTGTAAAAGCATATAAAACTATTTTTACCCGCATATTTCGGAGACATCAAAACTTTCTAACCAAAACCATATCATGTTCTCACATGAGAAAAAATAAGTCAACTATCATTCCAAATTAAACATATAAAAATGTCATTTTCGGCACGTGTCTGTATAAAATGAAACAATTATAAAACATGATATTTTTGGAAAATAAATGAATGGAAATGTTTTCTATGATATTTTACTATACATATATTACTAATCCAATTAAACAATTTTATTTAAGGCAAATATGGCTTGACATCTAAAAGGCATCTTCTGTAATCGGAGCCCAACATCTAATTTCTTAGTTTTTTTGGGAGAGACATAAATCCCTTAGCAATTGGTCTAGGTGAAATATATAATTATTAGATTGGGGAAAAATACTGATGAATTAAAATTTTACATACATCATCTAATCTGTGAATCATATTTAACAGAATATTCTTGAGACAATAAATCCTTAAAATAAAAAAAGTGGTACTCCAATGAACTAAATCAATCATCAAAGCTGATCGATCTATGAAAATTTCAATATAACTATTCAATAAAAACTAGCGATTTCAGATCACATTAGCAAGATCTTAAAGAAGCCAAGCAGGGTTACTCTAGAATAATTGGCCTAGATTATGAAAATGATGATTATTTAAATTGTCGCTAAACTTACAATATTCAGAACTGAATAAATCAGCCAGATTTGAAGAAGATAGAAATGTTTACTTTATTTATTTGGAAGTTGAAATATTAAGAATATTTTACAAATATGAATCTGTAAGACCAAAGGAATTTAAACCATAATTTTTTTGAAATATATTTGTAAACCTAAATATTTTTTTATTATTGACAGAATTTATATGCATCTAAAAATAAAATTATAAACCGAATGTTTCATTTAATCTGTGAAATGTTTGCTGAATAATTCCTTGAGATCTTATAAATTATTAAAAAAAATTATAATGTTTCAATTTCTGTATTGCACATAAAACATCAATGTCGGACTATTCTGCTTTCAGTTCTTAGTTTTATTTAAAGACATGCTTAGATTGAGTATAGAGGTCTTTATATTAATTGAAGTTTTATCTTTTCCACTTTAATTTAAAACTGAATTTCAACTGTACTGATAGAAAGTCAGAGATGCGGACTTCAAAGATAGGACTTCTTCAGCCCTACATAATAGTATAAGTGACTATCAAAATTTGAAGCTTAAAAATATTTTACTGAAAAATTTATTATGAGACTAAGTTATATAAAAAATGATTTAACCCTGTAGTCGGCATTAATGTTGGCGAACCGACTGGTCGCCAAAGGCGGCTAGTTTTAAATAAATTTTAAAACATAAATTTAAGTTATGCAACAAATGAATGCTATGATCTTTAATGATATATGATTTATATTAAATGCTTTTTTAAATTGAAAAGTTGCTATATGGGTTACACTATTATAAAATTTCATTTTAAAACTACCGGAAGAAAATGTAAATAATCTTTTTAATTCTTAAAAAGTTAAAAACGCTATATGTAAGGAGAGTTATGGATTTCCCCTTTATACTTTTCATAATTTGTTGGAACACTGAAATGGTGTGAAAATAATTCTTCATTCAATATTAAGTTGTAAAGTTATTACATTAAAATGTTATAATAAGTTGAAGAAGTGCAGATTAATTTTTAATTAAATAAAAATGTAATTAAAACTTTGAAACGCTTTTCTGAATGAGTGCCTACTACCCGAAAAGTAATTATGCGACAGATGTGGTAATTTTATGTTTCCCTTGGCGGTCTTTAGAGTAGTGTTTATGCATTAAGTAATTTCTAAGCAGTATGCCAATCTAAATACAAGATTTCTTTTTTAAAAAATATTTTAATTTATCCTTTTTAATCTCTAAATAACCGAATTTCAATGACTTATAGTTTATGGTTCAATCTCGGGTTCTCGATTCTTGCTTAAGATATCTCACTAAGATATAAAGATGCTTTTTACAGAAATATTTGTATTTTTTATGATAAATCCAAATTAAAATAAATAAAATCCAGACTTTGTACATTTTAAAACAGATTTTGTTTTTAATATATGTAAGACAGAATTATTATGTATTAGTTTCAATAATACACAGCGAATAAAAATGAAATCAGAAGAATGATATATTTAAAGAAAATGAGGCATTTACTGCATTTTTATCGTAAAATTCTCCAAAATTATATTTGACATGATAACATTTAATCTATACCTACTCAACCCTAGTTTTATTTTATTTTTGATATTTCTGTTAAAAAATTAAGTGATAGCTTTAATTGTTTCCAGCGCATTTGAATAAATCAACCTACAAGCACAATATCTCAAATAATTTTCTGAAGAATATTGTTGATTGTGAAGTATTGAGGAAAACGTGGCATCTCAAAATCATTTCAATAAAATTTCTAAAACTCTTGTATGACAAAAATTTTTTAGTCTTATGTCCAAAATCTTAATCGCAGATTTTAACATATTTTCCGTCTGCGTCGTGGCACAGAGGTAGTGCATCCTCCTAGTGAGCTAAATGTCCCGAGTTAAAGTCCTGATTAGGTCATGGTAGTTCTTCTGCGTATTAACTGTGAGGTGTGTGAATGTACCCTCCCCCTTCTGCAAGAAGGAATTGTGCAAACGAATGTGGTGAGTGTGTAGTTAAGTCGTACTTTTGGCAGTAATTGGAGTAATTTCAAAAACAAGAGACGCTCATTCGGCCCAAAATTGCTAACGGCCGTTAGTACGCGCTTGTCCATGACAAGTACCATTAGTAACAACAACAGCAAGATATTTTCCTTTAGACAAGTTTTAGAGAAACTTTAAATTTAAAGCATAGACAAATTTTGACAAAAAAATAATAAACGGCAACTTCAAACATTCATCATTTAAAATGATATTCATTTATGCTCATCATTTCCTTATTAAAATAATTTTTATCGCGTGAGTTACTTTTTATGTAGTTTCATTTATGTATAAAGGTGAAATAAAAATTGAATATTTCTATCATTTTTTAATATAATCTTTTTTCTAACGTTAATTTTTTTTTCAATTTTCATTAAATAAAAAGTTTTTTTTCAGTAACTACAGGCAATGTGAGCATTTGTTTCCCTAACGATGCTCTTTCAAGTCTATTTTAGGTATTTGGTGCATTAAAAAATGCTTATGCATCATTTTTTTTTCAAACTTCATATCCGAACCTCGTCGAATACTTTAAACCAATTATTTAAATTTTTTGAGGAAAATGACCTATAATCTTATTTATGAATTAATATATCGAAAAGGCTTCCGTCATATGACTATTATAAGAAATGGGATTTATTTATTTTGAGAACGAAATAAATAAATAAACCAGTGATTCCAAAACGCTGATTTCAACGGAAAATTGTATCGTTTGCGTAAATTTTTTTTTTTTTGCCCCTATTGCGTTTTCTTGCGCGGAGGTGATCTCAAAAGTAGAAGAAATGTAAATAGGCGCCCGTAAGCGAAACCCATCCCATCTAAATGCGGCCTTCCTTT
>JAOUZG010040071.1:4200811-4228954 GCA_026289955.1 Argiope argentata
TTATTCCCTGATCCATTCCAATTGATCTAGTTAATGAATTCAACAGAAGCTTAGTAAAATTGCTGTGAATTAGCTAAAAGAACAAGATTCCAACGCTCTGTGTAAGAGGATGAAAATTGCTGACCTAAACAAAATACCTTTAAAAAGATCCCTGTGTTTCCTTTGCCTCTTTTGCGTGTGTCATGGAAATCACTATAGAAATCTGATTTTGTAAGCTCTATAAACAATATTATCCCTATCAAAATTTTACGGTATTCAAGTCCAGGGATAATGTTATACCGCCCATCTTTACACTTCTGCTTTTATACCGCATTGTGTGTGGACTCGCCTTGTCCGTCAGCTTGTAAATAATACCTGCTTCCCGTGATGGAATAAATGGAAAAAAATATCTATGATTTTGGCCATGACTGTGCTATCTGCTTTCATACAATATAACTAAATATATATATAATATGAACGAGGGATTACAAATGCTGAAACGACTCAGAATCTTGCTAAGAAAAAAGTTATAACTACCTCTGCTACAAAGACTTCCGAAATGTAAATCATTTCCAAATCTTCTGTTTCTTAAATATACACGATGTTGTTACGGAACTTTCTCCTATAAATCTGTTAAAAACAGAGTTCGGTTGTAATAGCTGCATGCTGGGAAAACTAATTAGCAGACCTCAATACCGAAAGACGGCATTAAACACGAAGACATTAAAGTAAAGACTACAAATATGCAGTTGAAACAAACACAAGCAACACAATGTAACAAACAGTGGCCAACAAATAGTAAATGGTATTAAAATCGAAAATAGCTCAGACTTCAGCAGGAGAGAGTCTCCTTAGCTTCCCACTACAACTTCTCCAAAACGTCTGCAATTCTTAAGATTCTTCGATTTAGCTGTATTCAACTGCCGATTCACTACCACTCGATTGGTTGCTGCTTCCACAATAGATACCAAGACTTGGTACATAACTTAATTGAGCAATCCATTGAGATTCTCACAAAGCATATTCTTTGTAGGGATATTTCGCCGTTGTTTCGTTAGTCTCTCGTCGACTCGATAGTAAACTAGTACCGACTGCAGCTTGAGATTGCAGGCCTTTTTTTAGGTGACTGGAGGTGGGTTGATAAGGTTATGGACCAATCAGGTGCATCCCGATTCCCATTGGCTAAATTGCTAAATTTCTGAAGTTTCCAGAAATATTTATTTTGCCGCCAAATTTGTTGGCATGTTGCCAGTTTTTGAGAATCTTGGCGTGGCAACCAATCGGCATCCAACAGAGCTGATGGGTAAATGTCCTTTCCAGTGATTGAATTAACCCTTGATGGCAAGCAACATTACAAGTTTGTAGCAATTACCTCTGTATTCATGGTAGAAAACTAACTTTATTTTTTAAAACAGTAAGAATATAGTTTGGATTGAAAAAAATTTTCAGGTGTTGGAAAGATTTATTTTTCATATTGTTGAAGTTATTAAATGAATTAACACGCTTTAGAGATTGTCCTGGAGGGACCCTCCAGACCAGGGGCGATAGAAAACAAAATACAGCCATCTCTCGATTCATCAGCGGACTTATTAAAGGCCTCACTTTTCACCTGAGACAAAAGTATTTCCCTGACTGTCATTGGTGTAAAAGCGCCCCAGCTTCTCCCACTCACATTTTAAACCATCTCAATTTTACAAAGCATGACATACACAAAGACTCAGCTCTATTTATGGACTTTGGGGAAACATTGGGTTTTATGGAGATGGTCTAGTACTGCTGCGCCATCTGGGATTAGTAACAACAACACAACAAATGTAATTCAGAAAATACTTAATTTCGATCTTTTTATAACTTACGTTTCAATTAGTCATATTTAACAAAATTGTGTCGGAATTCTAGCATATAGGATTTAAAATATAAAAATTGATTAATAATAAATTTAAAAAAAATCCATTAACAAAGAAAATGAATTCGCTTGTAGACGCATTATTATTTTTATTATTGATTGCGAGTGGAATTTCAAGAAGAAACGCGATCTGCAGGCTAATGAACTTGAAACCCAAGTGTCGATGTTGATTGAAAAACTTTTTAATACCTGTCTCACTGATTATCCATGTATATGGGATCCAGAAGATTTTGATTTTATTGGGGTTCAAATTTCCCTTCGTTGATTTGTGAACTTAGAATAACGAGTGGCATCATTAATCAGATGGTATTAAACTGTTGAAATTTGATCTAAGACACATCTTACATAACTTTAAAATGAAGAATTTATTTATAGTATCACAAAAATAATTTATTGCACGAAATGCTTCTTTACTATTGAAAATATCAAGCTCATTCATAGCTAATCAGTTTCGTTAAAATTGTTTTTCAACGAACAGTGTTATTTTTATAAAGAATGAGATAATTTAATTTAGCTCAATTTAATATAAACCAATTTAATTTATGGGTGTCATTATATAATACGTTATTTCCACCTATGCTAATAAAAAATTTACAAAAAAAATCTGAATAGTTTGTATTTTTTTTTTCGAAGGTAGCATATAGAATGAAACAAAATTTTTACTTTAAAATATAAAAAAGACATATAATCTTCATCTATTTTTCAAAATAGAAAGAAAAACAGTTTATAGTTATTCTGATTTTAAAAGCTTTGCATTTTTTTAAAGGATTATTACCGTCGTTTTCAATATTATTTATCGGTTGTATGAATTCAATTTTTTTAAAAACTAAAATAAAAGATGAAAAAAAAACACAAAATAAGTTCACTTTGCCTCTATCATATATATCGCTAACACCCTCAATATTTTTTATGGGTTAGTTGTAAACAATTCTTTAAAAATAAAATGAAAACAAATAATTTTCAGTGCTATTTGCTTATGTCAGGAAATTTTTAATTTTAATGAAAGTAGATTTCCTTCTTATTTTACATAGAACTGAAATATTAAGTTTTGAATTCGAAAATAAGAAAAATTCCAATGTCTGAAGGAATAAAAAGTAAAAGGAATAAGTAAATATTAATTATAACTTTCAATTTTTTTTCCGAATTAATATGCAGTGAAATGCATTTATTTTTTAAACAAAAATCCTAAGTCTTAATTAATTTCCTTATTTTTCTTATGTAATAAAATCATTTTATTAAAATCCCTTAAGGTGAAACCACAGTGATTAATAAAGAAATTTGTTTCAATGATTCTTTATTCTTTCAAGTATTTTCCAAAAATTTTGTATTCAAATTTCAAATAAATTATATATTGGAAATGGAATTCAAAATTTAGTTATTTGAAATTTCTATTTAGATGGTAATTACATCTTTTAAAGCAAATATTTTTTATAAAAATTAAATCTGTTTTTTTTTTCTATTAGATTTACGTTTCGAATATGTATTGAGTTATTATGAGTTTTGCTTTTTTCTTATAACTTTTTAAGATAATTTAAATAAAATTAAAATTTTCAGTTTTTCGGAAGTATGTCCTTCAGTAAAGGGAAAAAAAGTGAGAATGTAATTTATACATGAAATATAATTTTTATGATTTATATATCGTAATATATATATTTAGGCAATAAGCAAAGACAAAAATTAAAACTTTCGGGGAAAGAGAATAGTGACATCTCTTTCCCTGAACATTTATTTTATATCGAAATAGCAGTTGAACGTTGCATTGTATTTGCAAGAAAAATGTCATACATTTTTTAAGGTGACATTATTTGATGATGATCTCTTGTCCGTTTTTAGGAGGTTTTAATGTCTCCGAAATTTGAGGAAAAAAATTATTTTTACCTGCTTTTACCAGTATTGCATTATTATTATGTTTGATTCTTTGAAGTAGATGCGTTTCTAAAATTTGGACCTACTTTTACCATTATTGCTTTTTTATTACATTTGCTTATTTGGAAGCAGATGAATGTTTAAAATGATCTTCATTTACCAACATTGCTTTATTATTACATACGCTTCCTTGACAGCAGATGCGTTATTAAAAGGCTGGCGAAGAACTATGCCATCGTAGAATCATTTAATCTCAAAATCGGTCGAGCTCCAAAATTTTGTTTGCCAGCTAGAAAAATTGAAAATGAAAGTTTAAAAAAATGTACACACACACACACACACACGCACACGCACACACACACACACACACACACACACACACACACACACACACACACACACACACACACACATATATATATATATATATATATATATATATATATATATATATATATATATATATATATATATATATATATATATATATATATATATAAATGGAGAAATTAGAGAATGGCTCGACCGATTCGGCTAATTTTTTTAATAGTTTCGTTAAGACACGAGGATGGTTCTTATGAAGAGAAAAAATGGAAAAAAAAAACTGCGATGAAAATAGTTAAAACGACACTTTTTTACTTTCCCGCCAAAAATCTTCATTTCCTTTTCCCGAGCAAACTGAGTAAGATAGCAGGAAGTAATGAATTATGATTTGTTTAGAAAGAAATACACGAAGTCAGTTGGTTTTCATTCACAGATAACGGGATGTTTAAAAAAGAAAGAAAATAGCTGCTTTTATTATTAGTCTATATGGATATTTAATCTACGCTTGCTCAAAATAAAGTCTGGGCAGGGAAGAAAAAAAAGAATAACAAAGGGAAAAAGGGTTTGTAGAAAGAAAAGTAGTGGAAAAAAAAGAAATTCTGTGTGTGTGTGTGTGTCACCATTATTTCCTCTGTGTGCGATGTTTTCTAAGCCCGTTTTTCAACTTTTGCATCTCTTGAAAACCAATTGTGTCTTTATTTGTTTAGTGTGTTTGCATTTATGAAAATTTGAATCTCATTATTATATAAAAACGTAGAATTTTAAACCTTTCCCTCCACCATTTAAGTAAAATATCAATTCCGGGACAATCATTGCTCGGATAGAAAGATAAAGATGAGTAGTACAATGAACAGAACATCTGAAGAAAATAATACTATAAATGAATTATATGGCTATCAAAATTTGTTTAGTTTAAAAATATTTAGGTGAAAAACCGGTTATGAGACACAGCTACATAAAATATTATTTGAAAATTTAGTAAATGATACAAATGACTGGATTCAAAATTAGTAGTAAATATTTTGAACTCTGAAACATTATTTAAGATTTATTAGCTGTTTTTTGCAACCCTTTGAATCGCATGAAATAGTTGTCTATTACGCATTTTGTATAATTTGATTTTAATGAATTCCTCAGCAAAATGTTTTTAAAATTAAAATTTCCACAAATTAATATCTTATACTAGTTTATAATTTTTTTAGATCGTTCTGATATATTTCACTAATTTTCTGCCTGTATATTTATATATCCAATTATATCACAGCTTAGAGCAACACAGTCGGAAAATGGGCGTATTTCAATCAAGTTGTACGAAAATTCTAAAGTTAAAAATTTATTTTAAATGCAATAAAATATTAAAAATTGTATTAAAATCACGAATTATAATGAAACTTAATCAACATGTTTAAATAAATGGAATCTTCTTACTCTGATCCTTATCTTCTGGAGGTACCTTGTAATTCAGGAGGAGAAACTTCCAGCATAGTGGTTGATTTTCGCCATCTTGGTGGGTACAAGAAAAAGTAGACTTCTGTCTCCTCCCATCGATGAAGGCAGGAAGGGTTGTACCGTTGCCGGTGATGGTCCTTAGGACTCACTACAGCTTTCTCTAGGGTTGCTATTCCGGTGATCCGTTCATTCAGGCCTATCCATGTGTCTTCGGGCTTATCAGAGAGTCAGTCCATGGCTTACCTTTAACACTAATAATGAGAAAAAAGGGGAGTAAATATTAGTAACAGCAACATAAACGATTTCACTTCTATTCAAATAATGAAATTTGTTGTTATCAATAAAATAGTTTCTTTAAAATTAATTAAAAACAGATTTTTTTAAAAGGTTCATTTTTTAAATTTTAAGATGATTGTTCTGAAAGATTAATACTGAATATTAAATATCTGAGCATTTCAGGGCTTTGCGATCTTGTTCAAAATCCATCCCTTTATGAGCTTTGGAGAATATGGGGAACAATTTTATTTAAAGTGTACGAGAAGCCTCTAAGGGTGCTAATTTTGCAAATTTAAAAGAAATAAAAGTGGAATTCCGACCCATTAACTATTATAAATCTTTAATACTTGCAGCTATAATCTTAATAAATAAGGTTATTAGATGAATTGTGTTTGTGGGAAGATAGCAATTATGGTTACGTTTCTCAACTCACTTAAAACAGCTCTTGGGACTTTTGGCAAAAACTTTAGTCGAGATGTTTAATTTTTTTTTCTCGAGTGGGGGCCTCATTCCCAGGTACATTTCTTAATTGAACCACTTCTTCGTTTTCAGGCAAATTACTTCCAAATCTCCTCGGGATGCAGGAGCCGTTCTTGAGAGGAACAAAGACATCGTTAAACTCCGAGGCAAGATTCCGCTCATTAATCTGCAAAGTCGAGTTATGAATTCGGAAACTTTTCTTATTATTTGGGAAAAGAATGTGGAGTCTGACTTCAGGGAAACTCTGGGAAGGAAAACAAGGACTGTATTTGCAATTAGAAAGCTGATATTTTTTCTTGTTTCGATTTTTGCGTTTTATTAGCGAGTTTCGCTCAAAGAGATTGGATTTGCGCATGCGCTGTAAAGAAAGCAATTCGGTTGTATTCAAGTATGATAAACAGAAGTTAGCCTAAGGAACCAGATGGACAGAAGGTTTTCGAGATATAAATGAATTATAACCCCAAATAATTTATAATTATCATTTAAGTTATAATTTTATTTGTTTTTATCATATAAGGATTGAGAAAAAAATTTAATCATTCATAAAAATTTTGTGTATAAAATATACGTATGTATTTCGGACATTAAAATTTTATATACCTTTTTAAGGTTCAATGGCTCTGGGGAATGTAATTTATTTACTATAAATAATAAGATTTGTAAATATAAATAATCAGAAATATATCCAAAATATTTTTGCCACTAATATGTTATTCTACGAATGAATATTCACCGTTAAAAAAATGAACCTGTGTTTATCTCTGGGTTTATTTGTTTGATAACCACAGTAGAGATTCTTCTATCTATACATAACAAAACAGAAACATATATTTGTAAAATACTTTTAAACCATTTTTTATAGTTTAAATAAAGGTGTGGATTGCCGTAAGACAAAGATTACAACGTTTGAGTTTATAGAAGTGTAACATAAGCATTAGACAAAAGTACACTGCAGTCCAAGTGATGTTATCTGGCTTTATGAAGTTAACGCCCCAATACTCCTCCACTAGTGAGTCAGAGGAGAGACGAATGATTTTACAGAGTCAAGCGTTACGGAGAGCGTTTGAATGATTGATGTGTTAAGTGAGTATGACGACTTTCTATGGTTGCTGCTTCAAGTGTGCCTGACGACTTTTGTTGTGGGTAGATGGCGCCACAACAGATGTAAGAATCTGCGTACTAAGGTTGCTTATTCAATGTCGCGGGTCACCAATGTGGATTGACCTAGGACTGAACTTAAAACGTTTGGGTTTGTAGCAGAGTAATACAACTATTAGACAAAAATACACTTCAATCCAAGACCTATCATCTGGCTTTATGAAGTTAAAACCTTTAATTGCAGAAAAGAGAATGAAAAGTTCGCCAGCTGTGATTTTTTATTTAATATTACAAGCATTCATCGGATTTAATTTTTAAATTATAAAATATATAACTAATATAAATAAAATATTGAATTCTGCACTAATTTCCAATATTGAAAATTTATGTACTATGTAAATCTTTTCATTATAATTTACGGTATCCGAATTTCGCTTGTGCCTAAAGTTTCAAGAAACCAAGTTACACATGCACAGAAAAGCTATAAAATTTGTAATATATTTTTCTTAAAATTATAAGCAAAATAAAAAGTTGACGATTAAATGTTCAAGCTTTTTGCTTTTATGTAACTGAAAAATTTCATAATGACATAATGAACCATTTTTTGCATATCCCCAAAAAATCACCTTCAACAAATAAAATAGAAATTATCACAATTAAATTTTTTAGACAACACTATACTTACAGAAGAAAAATGGTTTTCATTATGAACACTTAAAAATGTATGACTTTTTTTGTTTCAAATCAGATGAAGGCTAATAAATAACAATTGATATCCAAGAATTTCTCTAAAGTATAATATCTATGTATCTCAAGAATAACTTTCCAAAATTGTTCGGGAGCCATCTCCTTTTAAAAATATTTTTAAATATGTTATGAAAAGGAATTAAAAAACTTTTTTCTTTTAAATTTAAAATTAAAAAATTCTTTGAATTATCATATCTATATCCAATAAATATATATTTCTTTTAAATGTGTATATGTTTTGGAAAATGTGATTAATCCGGTAATTATGTATAATTATCGGTGATTATGAATTATCTTCATTGCTTTTTATTACACCAAATTATTACAATTGATACATTATGAATATAATATTTTATGAATATTATAAATTAGAAAAGAAGTGTTCATAAGTCTATTTTAAAATGCTTTAGAAATTAATTAATATTCTTAATGAGCTGCTTATTTATTCTTAAATATGTTGAATCGATTTACCCAAATCGAATCACATTTGAGATTGCATTTCAAGCCATGATTAAGAAATAGATCTTTATTGTCTTTTTCATTTTCTTCCTGACAAATTACAACACATTTTACATTTTATTTGAAAATAAACGATGTAAATACTTGTGAAATCATTATCAGATGACAAATATGATATGCCTTATAATACTATAATGAACCAGTAATATATCTTCTATACATGTAATAAGGAAGAGAATTTTGAAAAAATCTCAATGGTTGCCAAATCGAAAATTTGATGATCATTTTGCGACGATTATAAGAATTGCGTGAGAGAAATGATGTTTCTAGAAAATACAAGAATTATAGTGATATCTCTATTAGGATTCGAAATCCATAGATATTTCTGGAAGATTTTTATGTCCTTGATAATATTTGTCCTCAGTTAATCTAGTGAATTCTGTCTTTTCTCCAAACAGTCCCAGAGCAAGTTTTAGTTACATTCAAAGATATTTTATGTTATCGCAGAGATTTTATGCACGTGTCAGCACTGCAAGCACTATCTTTGTCTATGCGTCTACTGAGATTTGCTATTAATGTTCCATATTTTCTTTTAGAATAAAACTTCATTATCCTTTACCCAGCTTATTGGACATCTTTAATATACACATTAGGCGATTTTTTTAAAGAATATCTAAATAAGTGTATCCTTATTCTCTAATGATATTCCATTTAGTTTTGCAGAATAAAATTGGATTTTGAATTTGGAGCGTGAATTTTTCATCTGCTTTGCCGGAATCGTTGGAAAGCGTATTTTTAATGAATACGAGATAAAATGGGAAATTAAACTGAACTTAATCTGCTGAAACTTAATCAAACGAAATCGAAAAGATACATTTAACAGCGATGAGTTACTTTTAAGTATTACGGATCACTTCTATGCTTTCTAAAGTTGAGTACAAAAATTGAAGGAATCAATTAAGTAAATCAAAGAGGCGTTGAATGCTTGATTTTGTAAATTAAATAAAGCTTTGATGTTAAGTCAGCTGGAATTCTTGAATCGTGATACTTAATTTATTAATTAATAGGAATCTTAACGGGCAAATAATCTTGAATTAAATCATACTTTATTTCATCTGGAATGGATATTTAATTTGAATTTAAGAATTTGTTTCTTAATTGGAAGAATTCTTCCAATTCTACAGAAGGAACATCATAAATTGTCGTTGATTCTTAAAGTATCCGACTAATCCCGGAGAACTTTTAAATAATGATATTTGAAGCAATGTTTTTTTAAATTTTCAAATGACATTTATATGCAAACGATATAATGTATAAAAATATTACCAGGTTAGACTTTTTTTTAAATATCTAAGGAAAATTAGGATTTTTTTGTCTTAAATGTAGTCATTTTTTAGATTTTAGGAATCAAAAATAAAAGACTAGAAATATAATACTAGAATATATATGAGATGCAAAATTCAACATCTTCTATAATTTGCCTGCTACAACAAAAACAAGTGAACAAAATGCAAAGAAATTTGGTATATAGACTACACATGAAATGCGTTAGCAGAATTTTGAAAAAAGTTCTAAAATGTACACCAGAGGGCGTTTACATTCATTCTCTAGAAAAAATGACAAATAAAAAGTATGTCAAAATTCAGATCTATATTCTGTAAATAGTTCTATAGGTTCTCATAATAAGATTTTAGAAAAAAAAATGCAGATTTATACCGAGCATGATCTCTGGATAATTGGAAAAATATCTTTCAAAGTTCGAAAATCACTTATTAAAAAAAATTCTAAATCATATCGATAATCTATGTGATGAATCTAATTCAAAAATTGATAATTTTCTATTCTGATTATGTATTTATATGACAAATTTAATAGCTTTTTAAATGAATGAGTGATAACAAACGAGCGTAGCAAGCTATAAACAAACATATTTCCCGTTGAGGGATTTAGTAGCAAATCTAATAGAGGACTTCTGATAATTAGATCACGCATCATATTTCATCTTTCTGGAAAATTTCATTTTCTGACTACGGTGTTTACAGATAAACAGGCAAAATTTGGAGGAATGGTTTGTTCGGAAATGAGAGATTTAAACAAATCTTGTGGTAGAAAATTTCTGACAGCTGCGATATTCTCATTTCTTGAACTACGCAAAGTAGAATATTAAAATGTGGGACTTATTATCATTCACAAAAATGAAATGATTTTTTAAAGATATTTCGGACTAATATAATTTTGGAAGCGAAATTTCTGATGAAATATTTATTTAAAATTTGGAAACTAATTTTCTTCTATTTCTTGCACTAGAACATTCGTTTGTTAAAAGTTTACATAAAAGCTTCATTTGAAAGCTGCATCAGGATTCTATTCTTTATATCAGATTTATTTTATGCAGTTTTAGATACTCATTTAAATGAAAAACCTGTGATATCTAAACATGAGATCCAAAGTAATCGAATATAAATCAGGGCTATCTATAGATATAAATTTTCCAAAATCAATTATTCAATTAAATGGAAATTATAACATACGAAGTTAACTCAAGCCAAAAAAATTTACTTTGAAAGTTCTTGAACATCTTCAAAACAAATAAATTTTAAACAATACATTTTAACAGCTATTTAATACCAATTAGGAGAAATTTTCAAGTCTTTAAGTTTACAATATTAACTAATATGTTATTGAGAATTTTTTTCATATTTAAAGTGGATGTTTGTTCCAAAGAAATTATTAAAATAAACTGCTACAAACGTCTTTGAAATGCTATATGTTTTTAAAAAATAAATAATCACTATAGCATAAGTTTTCAAAATGAAATGTTTACAAAAAGTTTCTAAAATACAATTAGCTATTTTGAAAATTTCTTCACAATTATTTAACTAGATTTTTATTTGATTTTTAATACAAAAGTTTTGTGACTATTTTTTAATTATTATTAAAATTTTAGTAATTTACTTGGTGATTTAAAAAATGACCGTCAGGAATTTTATTCAAACAAATGACTTTAAACAGCCTAAAAAAAGAAATTATAATTATTTAATAAGGAAAAAGAAACTTCTTTAAGTTTATTTTTATTTTATATGCAACAAACTGCATCGATTACATTTTTTAAAATATTTTATATCTTTTGTCTAATTTTTTTAAAAAAAATATTGTTGTAATAAAGTTCAGTGAATGAGAAAAAATTAATAAATGAAATAAATATTGCGATATAACTATATAAAAAATCGAATTGATATCATAAAACGCGTCTATCGTTTTATGTAGAAAATAGTTCAAAAAATCCCTCTTACTTAACACGAAAAGAAACTTTATGAAGGATTAATTTCAGTTTTGATGCGTTGCTCTAGGAATGTTGGCAAGAAAATAAATAATAAAAATAGTGATTATTTTGATTTTGTTAAAAATGGAATAAAGATAATAAGGAAATGACTATTCGCTTTCTGTTTGCAATTTCCGAGTTATATTGAATGAGAATTTTTGATGATACACGTAGAATTTTCAGTCGAATTATGTTTCTTCGTATTCACATTACATGCATATTTTAACAGTTTAATTTGTACTTTCAACTAGTCGTTTTATCTAGCTTAATTTCCAATCTATGTTTCATACAACCGTTCAAAGATGAAATCACAGAAAAATGAGAAAAAAAAAGAAGAAGAACTTGCTTGAAAGCAATTCTGCTTTGCTAGTTTATTATAATTATGGTTTTGAGTGAAGCAAAATCGACTTTACATTCATGACACTTCCGTGTTTCCACATAAAATCATAATAACGAAGAGATCTAACGATAAAGCAATCAACTTCCATTACGGCGAGTTGCCTCGTTTTATAATGAGAAGCAAGAATTTTAGCGGGATGCGCCGATAATGATGCTCATCATCCAGGATAATGGTCAGCGAGCTAGATGGAAATTTCTTTTTTTCCCTATTATTATCTCTTAAGCGACTTCAATTTTAATTGATTCACCTAGAGAATTTTGTTTAACGAAGCAATATTGGAAGATTCGTCCATTAGTAGTTCGAAAATTCAAACTGATTTCAAAAATGGCGTCTAGTGTCTTCAGTAACGGTTATTTTATTTATTTTTTGTAATAATGAGTTTTGGCTGGAGAATATTTTTGAAAAAGTGACAATATGTCAGCATTTTCATAAATTACAGCAAAATGGAGCTATTCCAAAGCTTTTAATTTTCGCTTCTAATGAAGATGAATGCGTTTGTGTGTATATATCTGTGTATATTGTGACATTAAAAGCTAGACCATTTGATATGGAGCCACTAAATTTGCCATATTTAAGTATTGTTACCTTTTCTGATGATACACTTTAATATATACTGTTGAGACAAAAACAAATTAGGAAAATAAGCGTTTTTAGCAATAAGTCTTTTGAAATAATACGAGTTATATAGCTCTGTTGTTGTTGTTGTTAATTATGGTACTTGCCATGGAGAAGCCCCGCTGATGCATCAGCAGATTTTAGGCCGGAGATATACGTCTCTTGCTTTTTTACAAGTAGCGCTATCTAGGGTTAAGAGTACGACTTAGCTACACACACGTCACAACTCTTTTTAGGGGGCGAGCTACATTCATGCAAATTCATTCACTCATCTCAGATCGTAATTTAGACCTGGAACAGAGAACGATCACCTCTGGCCCAGTACCCCCGTGGTATTACTCTCGATATGGAGGACTTTGCGACCACGAACAGATTTAACGAGCGCCAGCCGCCACACAATCGGATTATATAGTTCTAAAAATATGAAGTTTAAAATGTCTAATTGAGTAAACCATTAACGTTCATTTATAGGTTTTATTGGGATTATATAAGCAATCTCTTCTTTATGCTAGGCACGTTAATGGGAAAAAGAAGTAAATTCAAGGGGCAAATATACGAAATGTTGTCATGATTAACAATATTGTTTTGGAACATCTATTGAACCCACCAAAAATATTTGAAGAATTACTGATATCTCATCCCTCTTAATCAAATATCTCTTGGGAGTAAGATAAGTTAAGATACATATAATCAATATTGATATTCTTATTATTCACAAATATCTCTATGTCTATGGCGTAAAAGATTCTTGCCGTATGTTAAAGCAAACAGTTTCAATTACTTTATTTTCTCTTCATTCTAAATTATCTAATGAGTGTGCAAGGTACAATGCTTTCTTGTAAACATATTCTACAAGGTATTTTTGAGAAAAGGAAAATCCGTTCAATTAGAAGTATTATTTTATTCTAGGACGATAATAACTATTTATCGAAGAATTTTAAATGAGATAAATGAACGAATCCTTGTTTATGACAGAGCATCGCTTTAACATACAAAAATTTTAAGTTTAAAAGAGCGATAGATTATTGTACAAAATTAATTAGATCTCTATTAGTTTACTTGATTCGTCATTCAAATAATTCAAGGTATGTATATTACTACGAAAAAATCCGTAGATGTATGCTGAAACGAGTTCAAAAAGTTCAGTAAGGAATAATGACATATTATTATGCTCAAAAGTAGGAATACACAATAGCAAAAGATAGCTGAAGCGTACATAAGCATAGTAAATGCGTCTCAATAAGCAGGAAATAGCTATTTTAATACTCACAATTAAAACAAAGAAATTCGAGTGGACCCGTTGGAAGTCAAATTTCGATCAACTATACTATATTCTTCCGACTCAACTGACTTCTTATATCGTTTGTGCATTTTTTTTTATAAATTATTTTTTTATGGCCCAGTTTATGTGACAGGACATTCTATACTTTAGAATAAACCCTAGAACTCGAATCAAAATAAAGATACTGTCAGGGTTCTCAAATATTCAGAATCTCCATTTTTGTCAATAAAGATTCTAAAGGTTTGGATCAAAGTAAATAGTTTTTAACTCGAAAACAGTTTATGAGCCATCAAAATATCTATAAAAGTCTTTTCTTTATCCATGGATATAATGAATGCTACTAATATACAGCAATACAATAGCTGAGTACCTTGACCAAAGTACAATTTTAAACGAAATAGGATGTTGTTGAATTATATAAGAAATAAAGTTCCTACTGTTTTTATTTTATAGATTTTTAAGGTTATTCTGAATACGGATACAAGCGTTTTACATATATTAAATGTCACTCCTTTTTGAACTCACAACACTACTTTCTAGTATACAAAAGTCGTCTCGTGATGACCTTACCCATTAACCTTTGCCAATTTTCAACTAATGTATGAATAGTATGGACTAGCGGTACTTGAAGAGACTAGAAATGATAGAAGAAAACATTTACTGGCTACCACCATTTATGTAAGAAGTTCCAGGAGGGAAAAAGCTACTCTAATCTCTAAAAAAGGTCTAAAATTCCATTTAATCTTAAAGATTCTATCTTTCTCTAAGAAAACGTAGACCATTTTTCTATTTTATTACCGAGTATAAAATATGAAATTCGTTGTATATACAAAATAATTATTTCAGATTATCTAAAGTTTTAAATTAACTTATTTTTAGAAAGCAAGTATCTATTTAAAATTTTGTTTGCAGTATTTACAATCAGAACTGTGATACTTTTATTTCAATTTGCATGTTTCGTGCATATAAAGATGGAATTTTTGTAAACGAATATTCATTCTATTTTTTCGTGGATAAGAATTTTGGATGAGAATATTTTATTTTAATATTTTCATCACATAATAATTTTGATACAAAATTAATCATTTAAATAAATTTTTTCTTCATCACTCTAGTACATGGAGATGAGGAGGAGACAAATTTATAATATTACATTTGTTATTCTATATTTTATGATATAGAATAATATTAATTATATTGTTTTATATTTCATAATATATATTTATACTCTATATTCTATTGCTAGTGAATTCTGGGTTTATGATAATGCTCAGTCATTTAAAGAATGGAATTTAATAACTTTTTGTTGCCGCCTTATCACTATTTAAATAAAATGCATAATACTACTACATACTAAAATACATACACTATTTAAATAAAAAAAACCGGAAAAAAAATTCCTCTATTAAAACATTGAAGACACATCAGAAGACATTTCAGTTTACATAATTATTCTGAAATTTATATTCTATTGATAAGAATAAGAATCTGGATAATCAAGGTAGTTTAAATGTACTAAATAAAAAACACAATATTTATTAAAAAACGACTCTACAAAGTTGTGGATTACTTCACTACCTTATGACTTTATATATTTAAACATCTACTGTATCAAGTCACGGTTTTCAGAATTCCCTTGATATATTCTTCTGCCCCATTTCATTAAGTCAGGTGGTCATTGTAACTCTTCATCACTTCCAATACACTTACCACCCAGAAACTATTTCATATACAGGGTGTCCAAACAAGACCAGATAAACTCTGCACAATCACACTTATTGTGTGGAAGACATAAAAAATGCCCAAAGAGTAGTTCTTCTACAGTCCAGAGTTTTCGAGAAAACGGCGAGACAAAATCTATGACATCATATACTGTTTATAAAAAAAACCGTATTTTGTAGACTGGATTGGGCATGGAAATTCGGTTTCATGGCCACCATAATCTCCAGATCTGAACCCTTTAGATTTCTTCCTATGGGACCATTTAAAGGGATTGGCTTATCGAGACCCAGTTGATTCAGAAATGGACTATTCGTCTCTAGTGCGTTAACTTTTGTAAATACTATGACGTTAAAACGTGTACAGTCAACCATTGGATTGCACGAAGCATGTTTCCATATGAGTGGGAGACTTTTCAAACATTTTCTTATTTAAAATTATTCAAGTACTGAGGTTCGTGTTTCCAATAAATGTTTTTTTTTCGTAAACCAGATATGACGCTATATATTTTCCCTCCCGTTTTTCTCGAAAAGTACGGGTCATAGAGGTAAAGTCCTATGGGTATTTATTATGTTTTTAAAAAAATGAATCTGGCAGTGCAGAGTTTATCCGGTCTTACTGGGACATCCCGCAGTAGAAATAGCGTAAACCGCTAGGAGTAAAGTTCTGATTACAATTTGGGAAATTGAAATTTTTTATTTCAAATTGATCTAGTAATTCTTGAATTATTGCAGCAGGGAGATGATTGATGTGAAAATTTTTTCAAAAGAGATTCTCCAAAATCTTCCTTTATTTAAATTTTAAATAGCTTGCCATAGTTTTTTCAGAGTTTAACAAAGATTATTTGTATTGATCATAGTGCTTTTTGGTATTAAATATATGCGATCTTATGCTTCAATTCAGGGAATATTTTACTTAACAAACTGCCGGCAGAACATAAAATAAGAGAATTTTGAAGATAGTGATCAAATATCACAATCGTAAAATACAGGATATGATTATGTTAAGAAGTGTAGTAAGATTCAGGTATGTAAAAGAAGTATTTTACCTATAAAAACTTTGTAAAAATACTTGTAAAACTGCCGTATAGATAGTAAGTATAGATTTTCTGGATTATTCTGGAATTAATCCAATTTGGCGATTAGATAGTGGTAGGTAATTTATTTTAGCATGTGAGAACATGATGTTTTGATTAGGAGGTTTTGGTTTCTTCGATATTTATGGGCAAAAAATAAACGTTATGGAACCATCGAAAATTATCGGTTAAATAATTATTTACCAGATTTTACCAGCATTGCATTATTATTATGCATTCTTCTTTGACAGCAATTGCGTTTTTAAAAGGTTGATCTGCTTTTACCAGATTGCTTTATTATTATATATGTTTCTTCTCAACAGAAGTATTTTCAAAAGGTTGACACAGAGTTATGAGATGATACCTGTTATTTCATATCAAAATCGGTTGAGCTCCAAAACTTTGTTTATCAGCTAGAAAAACTATAAATGAAAGTTACAAAAAGTTATTATACAGAGATAGAGAAAAAATAGATAGAAAAAATTATTATAGAAAGATTACCTATATATAGATTATAGAGAGATAGATATATACCATGATTATTTCAAGCCAGTTTAAACTGGTTAATGACTTTAATTAAGACAAACAATGACTTAAAAAGTAAATAACGTTCTTACGTGATAACTTGAAATTTGTGATCCTGGATTTTCTTTTCTTTTTTTTATTTGTATTTAATCTCTAATAATCCTGTCTTACACAACACTTAATGCCTTTATTTTACCAAACAAAATAATTTTAAGCATAGAATGTGTTAGGCATCAAAGCCATAATGTTTTAATGTTCTTACGCCATTTCCATTCATTGAGTATATAGAAAATTCTATTTAGCTCAAATACCATGAATTCACATCGAACTAAAGTAAATAGCTGTCTAGATTAGTTATCTGTTAAATTTCTATACATTATAACTTCGATTTCTTTTAAGTCAATTAATCACATATATATTTTTAAAAAATTGCTCTTTAGCTTTCAATGGTAGTAACTCGAGCAATTATCGTTTGTCAACGGATACTAAAACCCCTCCTCACTTTTGTGTTTGCATTAGGAGAAGTTTAAATTAAATAGATGTGAGAGGAAAGATTAAAAGAGGGGATATTTACCTTTTGCAGTAAAATATATTTTAGAAATGCGCATATTTCTCAGCTTCTTACCCCTAAGTGACGTAGAATCTACGAAAAGTGACCGCCTGAAGATATTCAAACGAAGAATACGTTTTGATGAAACAAAGAAAATCTTTTGAAGTCTAGTTCAATAATAATAATAATTTTTATTATAATATTTTGAATTTCTCATTTCATATAATATTTTATTTTCTATTGTTTGATGCTTTATCGAAGTGGACTTCCAACAAAATACAGAATTATTACAATTGTTAGGGCAAACCAAAATTTCGCCGAAATCTTTTCCAAATTTTAAACAAAATACACTTTATAAAAGGTATTAAATTCCTTTATCTGTTTACATTGAAATGTTCAGAAACATACTTTTGAGTCACAGACTCAACAGAAAGTAGTTTAAATAGTAAAATAATTCCTTTCAATATATTAGAAAAAAGAACATTTATTATTCAACAACATCAAAAACGGAAGCGTTTACATAATTTTTTTTGTATAGAAGATGCCAGATTCACAAGTCTTAAAACAAAATTATTTCAGCGTTGCTTGCTTTTACCAGTGCTGTCTTTTATGTGAACCTAACAACAATCATACATATATACAATACAGAATTTAACTATGCAATACATAATTATTACCATTATTATTACTTTGAAGATTCCTTTGCAATGAAAAATTATTCTTCTTCTGAGAGGATTTTATATTTAGCTAATAATTAAGGAATATTTGCACTGAATAAATAACTCAGTCACATAGTTTTCTACTAAAAATAAATAAAGGGCAATACCTTTTTTTCAGAATATTCAATATTCAATTCACTGGGCTTTGTTTTAGGTTTCGCCATCTTTGGAAAAAATATGAATTTGTTTTCTAGGAAATAAAAAATGCTGCTTCTTTATTTTTTCAAAACTGGACTCAGGTGTTTTAACTGTATTGTAAAATAAGACTTATATTTGAAATATTTTTTGGTTATCTATCTCCATTAATCCTCCTTTTCAGTTTTCGTAACAGTTTATTTCCATCTTTTTAAAAAAAATCTTGTTTTTCAAAAAGGCTTTTTCTTAAATTTCGTATATCTGAATATTATTTGCATATCCAGTCTTTTTTTATTCTTTTAAAAATGCCATTTTTCCTTTTATTAATTCCGAATAGTTATTTTGATCTGTATTTATAATTAATTCTCTTTTTATGAAATCTTTCTTCGAAATTTATTTTTATCTTTTATGCAATCTTTTATTTAAAGTATAATAATAATATTTAAAAAATAATTAAGAATGTGGTGAATTTTTTTCAGTACAACTATATTTAAAACAAAGTCTTCATTTGGAAATTTTTAAATAAGCACTAAGAAAACAACACACAAAAAACAGAAAAGGAAAATAAGAGCTTAAGTTTATAGTTTATTTTTCACTGAATTATCCTTTTTTTATTCAATTTTTTCCACTGCATGTTATAATTCCTTTTAAATACTTGTATTCAATTTTAGAAATCCGTAAATTTATATGTAGGTGAAAAAAACTAGTAATGTGATATTTATCTTTTTTGGAATAACATTTTAAAATTATGTGCATACGATAAATTTTTTCGCAAATAGTTTTTAATATTTTTTACTAGTTCAGTATTCTAGTTTTGTTGAAAAATTATTGCTATATGATATGGTTAATTATTAGTGGATTAAGATTGCAAACGATATCTACCAAAAAATAAAACTGACTATTGATTATATAATACAAGTTCTTTACACTTTTTTCTATCATTTTCGAAATGTTGACTGTCTATGTTATTTTTGTGACATGAGTATCAACTTGAAAAAAAGTATTTGCAGAGAATCTTAACTGTTACAGAATGATTAAGGGAATTCGATCTTGATATGTATTTATGAACTATTATGAAAAATTTGATGATGTTAACGATAAAAATTAATTTTCTGTCAAATATAAGAAAAATGTGTATATTTCTATTTGAAGCTGAGATTTGAGGGTTTTTCTAGAAGATTCGATTCAACTTATTTGGAAACTATCAAATGTGAAATGTTCACAACTCATCATCAATTCTGAGTTTTGATCGTTATAATCATGATTACTATTAGGCATTTTGTAGTCTACATGTGTTTTTGCTGCTTAAAATTGAATTTTTTTCCTCTATTGCGTTTCTATTACAAATTAATTTTTTATGGTGTAAAGCTATTTTGATTATCATAAAACGTAACAATTTACTTCAATTTGTTCCCATCGAGCCGAATTCCATAATAGAATGAATAAAATATATATGAAATAAGTAATAGAGAATACGTAATTGTTACGAATTTAAATTCAGGAAAATACTGTAGTTATGAATTTGGCTTATAAAGTGAAGCTGTTGCTCATACTAATATCATGTTAATCAAATATAAGTTCGAGCATGAGGTGTTTCTTATTGGATAAATAATTTTTCACTTCATAAATATAATCAAAAAAAATTAAAGAGCCCTTGTGTCTCTTGTTGTAATTATAATTGTCTTGACTTTAAAAGAAAAATAACATTAATTTCTAATTGAATTCTATTATATCATCTTAGTTTGATATTTCACGTTTTGTTTGAAACCGTGGTATCCAAATAGTAGTCACGACTTTATACTGATCAGCCCATTGTACTGATTTAATGGTAAGTTAATTCTGCTTTTTGAATCAAATGACATCATGATACATACTTTTGGTTGGTTGGTTGGTTGGTTTCTTGTCCATTTGAAGTCAAGTCAAATTACTCCATGTGCCAGAATCACAGCTTTGGCAATTTTCAGTCTTGCCATTGTAGAGGTCTCCCCGAAAGGGAAATTCATCCGTAGCCCGTAAGCTTCTAATGATGGCCTGGCAAGAAAAAATGTGTTTGGGGGTAAGTCTCCATCTTTGTGCAGTTCCTACATAATTTGTTGGTTCGTCTTTATACATAATTTATACGTCTTTATATATGATTTGTTGGTTGTCTTTATTAATGGTGATTCCACAGAAGTGTTGGGCTCCAAGTCTTTAGATCTATATTAATAAAAATGCAACTCGAAATGCGTTGCTAAGCGCAAAACTGGAGAACGGCTTGACCGATTCGGCTAATTTTTTTAACAATATTTTCGTTAAGACACGAGGATGGTTCTTATGGAGAGGAAAAATTAAAAAAACCGCGTGGAAAATAGCTAAAACGACACTTTTCTTACTTTCCCGCCAAAAATCTGCATTTCCTTCCCCCACGCCAACAGAATTAGATAGCAGGAAGTAATAAATTATGATTTGTTTAGGAAGCAATACGCGAAGTCAGCTGGTTTTCATTCATAGATAATGGGATGTTTAAAAATGAAAGAAAATAGTTGCTTTTATTATCAGTCTGTATGGATATTTAATCTATGCCTGCTCGAAATAAAGTCTGGGCAGAGAAGAAAAAAAAAGAATGAAAAGATGTGTGTGTGTGTCACCATTATTTCCTCTGTGCGCGGCATTTTCCAAGCTGTTTTTAAACTTTCGCATCTCTTGAAAACCAACTTTGTGCCTTTATTTGTTTAGTGTGTTTACCTTTATGAAAATTTGAATCTCATTATTCTATAAAAATGTAGAATTTTAGACCTTTCCCTCCACCATTTAAGTAAAATATCAATTCCGGGACAATCATTGCACGGATAGAAAGAGAAAGATAAGTAGTACAATGAACAGAACATCTGAAGAAAATAATACTAAATAATACTATAAATGAATTATATGATTATCAAAATTTGTTTGGTTTAAATACATTTTGGTGAAAAACCAGTTATGAGACAGATCTCATAACATACATAAAATATTATATGAAAATTTTAGCGAGCATTGATACTGACGACCCAACTGGTCGCCAAAGGCGGCTAGTAGATTTAATAATAATCTTGTCTGCATTAATGACACATAATTGATGTTCCTGTTTGATGTGTTTCTCCCTCGGGGGAGCCCGTAACCCCTAGAGGGTAAGCCACAGGAGGCGGATCGGGGAATGCCTCCATTCGTTCTCCAGTGGGTGGTAGAAGGGAAATAAAATACCTTCCGCCGACCAACATGTAGAAGTCCAACCTCTCCAAGGTAATGGCACCCATCATTCCATGAGAAGCCAAAATGCATGCGTTTAAAAAGTAACATGATCAATCTTGCGTTTGCATTCATTATTTTACCTTGATTCATGTTCGTTCGAAATTGAGCTTTCCATAAATTGAGAACAGACCGTATGGAGATTAATTCTAAAAGCTTCATCGAACAAAGCAATTTCTTCAATGCTTAAAATATATTGAAGTGGTGGAGGAACTTGTGGATCTGTGGGTTATAAACTGTTAAAATTTATTCTTCTATTTACACAGAAAATAAATTTTTCTGTAGAGCAAAATTCTTATAAGACTTAAGAGTTGGTGATGGTCTCTTTGCTTTGTTTCAACAGCATTCATGAGTTTTTGCATTCCTTCTCTCCTCAACTTTAGCTGATTGTTACCAGAAGTTTCAAATAGAAGAAGGTTTTCAAATATTATATAGAAGTTATTTAAATTTGAATGAATTGGGTATTGACCTTAACGAACAATTAGAACAAATATTTCCATTAGTAATGCAATTCTTCCTTTTCATCTTTTACTGTTTAGTTTTAGCCTGTTCGGGTTTCTATAATTCTCTCCATTAACACTGAAAGGTCTCAAATTTCCATACAAGCAAAACTACAACGGCTCGAGACGCCTCAACATCATAGCGGAATTTGTACCATTTCCATTAATTATAATTGGTTAACATCCAAAGAATATATTCTGATTATTAGAAAAGGTCATTCAGAAGGGTTTGATTGAAAACGTTTTTTACTGAGAACTATCAAAAGATATTCGAGCACTCAATTAAAGTACGTATGGTTAAGATAAACTCCTCTGATATTAAAGTTATTTCTATGGATTAATAATTTATAAGAAGAAATGGACTTACGAGATTTCTATCCATATGGATCATATAATTTATTCGTAATTTGTTTCAACGTCACTTTTGACTTCTGTTATTGACTACAACTTCTTTAATTTCTTTTACGATTTTTTTTTTTTAAATTCTTAAGATTATTTGAGTTTAGATACATCATTATATTGGAACAACTCTGTTTCTCTTTCAAGAATAAATCCCATCACGCTCAAAAACACAATGAGAACCCATACAGGCTAATATAAAAACAACTTCTTCACTTTGCTAAGCACCAAGCACATGTATGCCCCAACATAGTTTGAAAATTCTCAGAAAACTCAGTTTGACGTGCACGTCTAATAAACAAAGCATGTTCGTCGGATATTTAACAGTAGTGTGTAGAAAGGTTTCTCTGGTACTAATCGTAGTAATAATATATTCATTCAAGATGGATGGTAAAACAGATAAAATAATATTTTATACATATGCTAAAAAAAATTTTCTTTAATGAAAAATTATTTGCTTAGTGAATTACAACTAAGTTTCTTCTTCATATTATAGAAACAATTTGAAAAATACCTATTCAGTAATTTGAGACTGATGGAGCACGATTATTTATGTTTATGCTTTCCTTTTTAGAAATTTCACTAGTAGTATTTGCTATGAATTAGTAGTAGGTATTTGCTATGAATTAGTAGTAGGTATTTGCTATGAATTGCATTTATTTCATTAATAAAGACAACTTGTAGGCAATGTTGCGTAAGCATGAGTTTTTAATTTTAGGACATGTCGTAAGGAATTTCTTTTAGGTAGTTGCCTATTTTTGACTTAATTAGAAATTATTTTAATCATATTCCAAAGCCTTTTAGTTAAAAAAATATTTTCCATTATATTTCGAGTGTCTACTGTTTTACTTTGCAATGACAAATAGTAATCGATTCAAATTGAAAAATTCATTTCTTTATTTATAAAATAAGAATTTTATGTTCGAATACCAGAATGAAAGCAATTTTCTTCGAAAGTATTCACTGTAGACAACATAAAAAGAACTGAAAGCATTTTGAAGGTGAGTCAAAGTATTAAACTTTAAAACTATTTTCCACAAATGCTTATTAAAACAAGTTATTTCAACTTTCTGCAGTTTAGAATATTTATTTTATTAAAAAAATATGATTAAGAAAAGGTTCATCACACGATTTCTTTTAAAATATATGATAAAGCATTGATATTGTAAGCATCTAGAAGTATTTAAAAGAAAGAATCGGAAAGTAAATATTTTATTAATAGATAATTTTTCCAACATTTAGAAAAATACAGTAATTTTAAAAAAACTGACTTTTTGTACAAAACATTTTTTAATGTCCAAACAATCGTCTTTATTAACAGACTGCGTTTTATAGAGAATTAAAAAAAGTGGATTTTTTTCCTAGAAATTGGTATTTAAATATTTCAAATAGTAAACGAAAATGTAAAAATCTTTTGGCAGCAGCTGACTATATACATTTTTCTAGTCTTTCATGAGTTTTCATATAAAATGTGTTTTTTTAAAGAAAAATTCTCTTTTCATTTTCTAATCCTTTTATTAGATGAAAGTTATTTATTCTCAACAAAAAATTAAAGTCAAGTTTTACTTTTTTATGGAATAGTTCAACATTTCTTACAGCTTGGTTTTAATTTCTGATAATTTTTTTCAGTAATTTTTTTTATTTTCTATGTTATTTTATCAAACTTAAATTGATTTTTTCCTGCTTTATTCTTTGTTAGCTAATATCTTTCACTTATAAGTGTTATTTTCACTTGAGTTTTCTTTAAAAACTGTCATCTGAATAAATAACTGCAATTGGATTTTTTTCAATTCTCTCAAGGTATCTTTATGCGTTTAAAAAGCCGCTTTTGTCAAAATTCCCAATTTTTTATTTTTTTATATTTTGAAACCCATGTATTTGGAATTCCAAACCTATGTTTGTTTTTACTCTACGATAAATAGAAACCGAGATAAGGGATTTTTTAAAATAAGCTACTGTATCTAAAAACAAAACGGGAAGTACGAATCGGAAGGTGAATGTTTCCCAAATGTTTATCAAATACACGTCTCTCTGAATTATACATTATTTTATTATCTTTACACATAACATCAGAAGCCACGCTTATTAGAATAATTTGAGTAATTTTTATAAAGAACAGAATTGGAAATTATATCTGCTTTTGAACATTATTTATATTTATAAAGAATTTTCAGTATAAGAAAAATGAAATTCTTAAATGAATTATTTTAAAAACGGGGATTTCATAAGTATTTTTATGCTCAAAATATGATATCTTAAAGAATTATAAATATATTACTTAGAAATTTTGCATATGTTACTTTAAAGGTTCCAAGTTTAGTTAGATTAACGTCCCGATGTGGTTTAATTGTGGTTGTTATTTATGGCACTTTTCAAGCCCCCTGACAGGCCTGTAAGCGATTTAAACCGATAGAACACCAATACCTCTATTTTTTCAGTAGCGCCAACTAGAACCAAGATTACGACTTAGCTACACACACATCACAACCCTTTTTATGGGGCGGACTTCATTCATTCATTCGCAGATCGTAATTAGATCTGAAATAGAGAATGATCACCTCTGACCCAGTACTATTACTCTCAACATGGAGGACTTTGTGAAGACGACAGAGTTAAGGAGGCCCAGCCATCACAAACTCGGAGAATCTTCAGTCGGCAAGGTTCGAACTCGCAACCTAAGGAATACGAATCCAAAGCTCTATCAACAAGGCTATCTAGCCTGTAATTTAAGTGTTCCAAAAGAAATGGGCTAGGCATATAACATTGAACTAAATAGTTTTAGTTTTAGAGCTGCCTAATGTGATTTTCAACAACAACTATTTTTTTTAATTTCAATAAAAAAAACTCGAATTGCTATAGCTATTTTGAAAATGTACATAATTTCTTAGATTCTAGTTCATTACCTACACCATAGCTGTAAATATGTTGTGTATAAAAATAATTGGAATATGTTAAATTTTTTTTGTAAAGTGTTTTGCTTTTAGTTACAATTTTCACTTTTTTTAAAAAACCTAACTAACCTAAAAAACCTAAAACTAACATCTTGCAGAATCTCAATTGGAAAGTAATTTTTTTCATTGATATTTTACATTATTAGAAAAATAATCCCACTTATTCAGGAAAGGAAACGAAACGAAATAGCTCATTAGAGATTTTTTCAAAATTTTGTCTCTGTTTGTATTTTGGAATTTTAAGAAGAAATTCGGTTATTACCCAGGTATTTTTAATATTCTGAAAACTTTATATTTAATACAAAAAATTCAAGAATTCAAAATTCAAAAGTTTTATTGAACATCAAATAGTTTCATTTAATTTTCATACCCTTTTGTCTATTTTGAGATTTTAATATAAACAGATAAAGCAGGATCGAATATCTGAAGAAACAGTTGTATGTTTTTATCCTTAAAATTTTAGAATCGGTGACATGTTGTAAAAATGTGATACTGAAGATTTTCATCAAAAAGTTGCAGACGAATCCACGTTTATTATTATTTTTTCTGTCTGTCTTTTCAATAAAAAAAATACACAGATGCATTTTTCCTTTCTTCACAATTCCGAAACAAAGCAAATATCTGTGAAGTTTTTGAAGTGTTAAATCGAAATTGTTTTCCATCAATATGATTGAAGGAAAGAAGATAGTTTTCGATTTTCTTTCCGAAACTTTTATTTTAATCTTGAAATAAAATCTTACTTTATCAATAAAATTGAAATAGTTTCCGATTTTTCTTTCCTATCTTATTTTAATCTCAAATTAAAATCTAAATGTATTAATAAAACTGACATCTCATTTATTAAAGTCAAATTTAAAAAAATCCTTGGTTTGAATCATCGCGATGAAAATTTAAAAAAAATTCTACACTTTTTTTTTTGTATAAATTATAAATAAACTAAGAAACTAAATATAATGTTTTCAAAGGAAAGTCTGTGATGCTTTTCAAATTTTTATACAAAGTAAACATAAATAGAAGTAAAAGAATGAAGGCATTGATAAAAATAATGACGAATTCAAAAAATTCGATTATTATAATTTTTTTCACTCTGAAGAACTTTTTAGAAAGCAAATTGCCTTCGGTAAATTTCTTCACACTTCTAGAAATTTTTTTCTTTGGAACAAAAATAAATCTTATAATGGAAAATAAAGTGTTTTTATAATATAGACACATTTGACTAACGAAAATATTTATATCAAGGTATATTTTCTAAAATTATACATTAATATTCTGTTATTATTGACATTTTAAAAAGTTACATATTTATTTTTATTTATTTTTATTGATCACTAAAAGTTTTTTAAAATTTATTCTTCAAAACTCTTCAAACAAATATTCAATTTTCTTTCATCTGCATGAAGGAATTGGCTTTGATTCAAGTAATTTATGAGATATGTTTTTGGAATTAAATATTTATGATTTAAATCTCGTCCTGATTTAATTCTATTCTTGTCATTTGATAGTTCTGTTTAAGTTAATTTACTCCATACAGATCCAATTTTGTCATAGATTTTTCTTCATTTCCTGAAGTATTTAAATTTTTCGTTGACAATATAGTTTTATCCCAATCTCAGAACCTAATCATCAATTAATTGATCGGTTTAATTGTATTTTGATTTCATATGGGAAATGTCTTTATTAATAAATTCTAAATTATTTCGAAATTTTTTAAAAATAATTATTTAAAAATTATTAATTCTTTTATTAAAATTATTTCGAAAATATTTTAATAATTAATTTTAATTTAAACAAACAAAAAATAATAATAAATAAAACGAATGAGGATATAATACTTATTGACAAATAGAAATACTCTTTGATGTAATAAAAATTGCTGTAAATAATGTTTGATTGGAATTGAAAATGAGTTATTATTTACTAGTTAAATTTTTAAAAAATGGATAGCTTATGCTTAATTTATATAGCTTAATTTTGATTCAGGAACTAAAGAGTATATTTCTAAAAATATCGATAAAAGTTCATGGAGATTTGAGAAATTTGTAAAGATGATATTTTATACCACTTTTCTCTCTCTCTCTCTCTCTCTCTCTCTCTCTCTCTCTC
>JAOUZG010040071.1:4229054-4253114 GCA_026289955.1 Argiope argentata
CACACACACACACACACACACACACACACACACACACACTATAGAACTATTATTCAATGCTACAACAAGACGTCTTTCCCAGTTTTCAAAGCAACTGTTATTAGTTAAATAGTATACTTTGATTTCATGGCCGTTTTGACAGCTTTATGTGCAAGAAAGTAACATCTATTTTAATGCATTTTTCGAAAAATTCATTCCAAACGAACATACTTTATTTAGTAATTCTTTAAACGGTACTGACAATATTCAATTACATAATATATGCTGTTGCTACTAATGACACTTGCCATGGACAAGACCTCTTATGCATCAGTGGATTTAAGCTGAAATAAGCGTCTCTTGCTTAAAGTTACAACAAATAAGACCAAGAGTAGGATTTACTCACTCATCACATTCACTTGCACTGTCCGTTTTTATTGGGGGGGGGGGTCATTGACATACCTCGCAGTTAGAACACAGAAGAACAACTATGCTCTATTCGAGACTAAAACCTGGGACGCCCAGATCACGAGGAAGACGTGCTACCTCTGTGCCAAGACGCTGGAAAATGATACATAATTTTTAAACATCTTACAGAAAAAAAATTGATGCTGGAGTTAACTCTAAAAGTGTTTGAAGCAAACACTTTTAACACTTTTAAAGTTTGAAGCAACTTTAAAAGTATTTGAAGCAAAATTTTTATAAAAAATAAGCTATAAATGATAAGAGAATTTAGCATCTTTTATAAAATTTTGCATAAAAATATTTTTTTTGATCAACAAATTGCCGAAAAAAGAAAGACTATTATAACCCACCATAGCTCGATTGGCAAAGCATTGGGCTGTGAATCCTTTGGTCCCTGGTTCGATTCCGGCCAGCGCATTTTATCCAAAGACTGCAATTTTAATTCATTGTGCTTATTATTTCTCTTAAATTAAGATGTTTATAGAACATTCTTTACTATCCGAGCGAGAGAATTCTCGAAAGATAGACAGAGGTATAAATGCTGATGTCCACGAGTTCGGCTGAAATATCCTTTTTGTTCTCCAGCGAGTTGCTTGGTGCTAATAAGGGCCCGTTTCTAAGAATTTATCATCTTTCAGAGCAGATATTAAAGGACGAAATCATTGATCTTCCTCGTAATTATATCTGAGTTCAAGTAAGGTATTCGATATCGAAGCGTGTTCATTCAGCGCGCAGAAGCTGAGGAAACGAATCAATCAAGAATATTGCTCTAAAACTGTATTCTAAGCTTCTTATAAGCTTCTTCATGATTATCCCGAGATGCATTTCTCAGTAGCTCAGCACTGCGTTAGGAGAGTTTTCTATATTAGGCCTCACACTTGTAGACGCAAAGCGATCTCTAATGTAATTCTGTCTTCAATGTGAAAACTCTAAAAGTCAATTTACAGGGATCTTCCTCAAATCAATAAATGTAAAAGAAAGCAAGATTCTTCTCATGAATTTTGTGTATGTCATAGGAATATCATTTATATGATATGTAAAAAAAAACTAATTTATTTTAGATGTTCATAGTTTTTAAAGAGTATCAAGAATGAATACTGTTTAGAAAGATATCCTATAAATCAAAATTGAAAAAATATATATAGAAAATTTCTTTTTTAAAATATCAGGAATCGATACTGAAAGTTATATAATATATTTTGATGTAAAGATAAAATTTCCATTATTTCACTAATGAATATTTGGCTGAGGGAAGAAATATCTTATTAGGAAATAAAAAAATAGTTTACTTTCCATTCTTTAAAAATTAAAGATTTATAAATATTTACCATTTTCATCTAAATTTGCCTCTTTTACTAGAGCAACAATTCATCGATGTACACTATAATACATATATGTTGTGTTTTTTTCTCAAAAATGTATGTATTTATTCTGTACTGCATACTTTATTTTATATTAAATGCAATTATCTTCATATATAAGCAAATTTTTGTTCATGATTTCGTCATCATTAAAATGCAATATGTATCCAATATATATAAAGTGTTCGCCTTAATTATTAAAAAACAATTAAAATAATTTAAGTTAATAAATTAAAAAGAAAAATAATTAAAAAATAATATGTATCAAATATTTATAAAGTACTTGCCTGAAAGAGGATATCAGGAATTATAAATTAAAGTTTTTGATATTTTAAATATTAAAAGAATGAATTAATGATATTTTTAAAAAGGAACAAAACTCATAAAAGTTATTCAATCCAGTATTTTTTATAAGACACTAATTGTTATTAGCGAGATGATCAGAATTTGGTCTGATATTTAAGAATCTGTAGAAATTTCTAATGCTGTTTTTAGAGTATCTTAATTATTATACTTTAACAAAGATTTTTACCGATAGATTATTTGGGAGAATTAGGTTCCTTTCATTGAAATTTGAGACTTTCAAAAGAAATTTAATAAAAGCCTGAACGAGGGAAAGTTAGAATTTCAATTTTTACTTTTTCGTATTCATAATTTGCAGAAATTATCGTAATTGTCAAAAAATTCAAATTCGAAATTTTGAAGAAATTCCAACCTTTAAGTAATTTCTAAGTTTGAAATATACATTTTTAGAAATATCCATCCATGATACAGATAACTAAAAAAAATCGTGCTTAACAGTTCTAATTTGGTATAATATTTTCACTTCAAATTTTCAAATTTTGAGAAAAATCTATTCGGAGGATCGTCTTTCCGAATATAAGTAAACACGATAAATACAAAGCGAGGAGAGATAAATAAGTTTCTGTACACGAATTTAACATCTATAATGCAGAAATCTGTCAAAATTTGAGATTAAACGAACCTTGGGTTCATTATCTGTTGGTCTGTACTTTCAAAAACATAAACATGATCATTTGAGAATGCAAAGACTTACATATATCATAATTTATACTGGTATTTTGCAACCACAAAAGCAGTTTTGCGTCAAACTTTAGTTTAAATCGCTTGAGAAGAACAATTCTAAAATATGAATCCGATTTTTGGATACTATTCAAGTATGCCAAGGATTGATCGCCAAATTACTCGCCAAGGATAACATCATAGATTTATTTAAAAAGTTAAATTCATGCCGAAAGTTAATATTTCGTAATTATTATACACTAATGCCATGCAAGGCACTCTCTAGCGTGACAAGTTTATTTAAGAATTTACCGGAAAGTTTTGAGGAGACCACTTTAGATGATTTCTTTAATTATACGAAAGTGTCAGAGTATATTAATAAAATTTCATCTTCTGCCCGTAAAATTTCAAAATTTGGCTTTTTCGTTATGATGTTCTAGTGCATTTTTTCATTGTTTCAAAATATTCAGAAATTTTACTTATTTCTCTAGCGTAACATTATATTTACAAACACATAATGTATTAAATGTTCTTAATTATTCGAGCAGATGAAAAGAAACCTAAATTTGTGAGAATGAAATGAATTTATTTTTGTTTGTTAAATTTTACATTTTAATTGTTTAATTTGTTAATTGATATTTTTGATTTGGGAATAATTCAACCGAACATAAGAAGAAATAGTTAAGTGATTTCAATCAATTTCCAGCTGTCATTAAAATTTATGATGGAAGGGGGTTTAGAGAAAAACAATACCCTAAAAAATAAATTTTTGGCTCGAGTATCCGTTGAAGGCAAGTCGAGGAGAGGCTGAATTACATACATAAATTCTAGGAGAACTCTATGAGTGTATGTATATCACACATACATAAAAGGGTATTGTCAAAAGAGATTATGGAATATTTGAAACTGAATATTTCAGTTGTAAAAGCTTTTGGTTTCAGCTTTCACCCACGAAATATGAAGTTGACCTATAGCAAACAAAGAAAAAAACGCTTTAATCCCCTAACAAAATATGAACAGAAGCTTTGTTTTCACAAAATAAGACTCCTTGGAAGAATTCACGAAGCGGGGATAAAGTTTCATAGACAGACAATAACAAATATGAACCCTTTGAAACAAAAATAAATAAATGAAAAATAAAAAAGAAAGAAATATAATACAACGATGGGATGAGGACTTTTAAATAAACGAATGTCAACTAAAGAGTAAAAAATTGAACATAAACTTGATTATACGGAAGTCCTTTTCCTTTTAATGCATTGGTGTAATCGTTATTATCACGTAAAATTTTTAATTATGTTTATTAATACCCTATTTCATAATCTGATGAAATATACAAGACATTTGTATTTAAAGAGGACACGGATAGTCTGGTTGGTAGGGCTTTGGATTCGATCTCCTAGACTGCCAATTCGGACCTCCCAGCCGAAGACTCACCGAGTGTGTGGTTCTTGGCGCTCGTTAAACCTGCCGTGGTCACAAAGTCCTCCATGTCGGAAGTAATACCAGTGAGGGTACTGAGTCAGAGGTGATAATTCTCTGTTCCAGATTTAAATTATGATTTGTGGATGAATGAATGAAAATGCGTGAATGAAGTCTGCCCCATAAAAAGGGTTGTGCCGTAAGTATAGCTAAGTCATACTCTTGACCGTAGTTGGATGCCATTAATTGTACCCCCGCTGTCAGTTCCTGATCTAAATTACGATCTGTGAATGAAAGAATGGAATGCGCGAATGAAGTACGCCCCGTAAAAAAAGGTTTGTGACTTGTTTGAACTAGAAGACAGATTTTTGCCTTCGAGTGCTCATGGGTTCATTCCTTCAGAAGCTACTGCACTTTTCTTTCCGCTGTAAAGCGGAAAACGAGAAACACAACAATAATTTGTATTTGATGTGATGATACATCCTTCAGCAAAATAATACGTACATCGAAGATATCCAAAGTTTGTTTCGAAAACATTAAGATTTCAGTCCCACAGAAACGCAAAAGTAGATTTTATTCTTATCACAATTTATGTTCTATTTTGAATCGAAAATTGTTTCCGTAAAAATTACGAAATAAAAATCAATTCTTTTAGGCAGTTGATTGTAACAATAACTAATACACAATGTAGATATTTCTCAGCATGACACAAGTGAGGAATTAGCTATTGATGTCAAAGGATCTTCCGAAAATATTAACTACTGATATTCTAAAAGAAATTACATTCTAAATTTCCAACATAACATTCTAAATTTGCGATCGTTTGTAAATTTTTAAACAAGACATAACTTATAAAATGTCCTATTTTAAGATTTTATCTGATAAAGTTTGAATTACTTTTTTTAATTGATAAGGTATGAAAGTAATTGAAAAAATAATATATTAGATAATAAAAATAAACATTAATTTTGAGTCATTACGTTTGATTATTTCTGAAAGCTTAGACAGATAGACATTCAATTTGTAGTTAGTTTGGCACAAAATCCAACAGGTGCCTACAATATAGATGCTAAATCTATGTACTGAATTTTATTTAACTAACTCTCTTCTTCTTGTAGTAATGTTGTTAGTTTATACACGAACAATCATACAAATGGATTTCCTTTTAATAGATTTTAACCAAAATTTAATAGAAACATGTCAATTTGGTGATCATATACCAATTTTCAACTGACTAGTTGTAATTATTTTTCAATTATCTTTGTCACCGACAGACGGACATTTTCCAAAAACGTGTGTTTTGAACTCAGAAAGCTACGAAGCGCAGAGATTTGTAGAAAATTCGAGTTCTAATTTTTTAATAATTACTACACTTTCTCTAGATTATGCATACGAGGAAGTAAAAAATTGTTTCGTTTAGCGGAAATTTCGCATATGACTAAAATTTGGAAAAGAATTATGTTCACTAAGCTTTTTCGCTACACTCTTATATTAGATACATTTTATGTAATAAATTTAAAAATAAACTTTACAGTTAATTTTAAAAACTTAAAGGCTAGTCATTGTTTTAAGTGTTAAATATTTACTTATGAACAAAATTTGGGAAGCTTAAGCTTATTAATGCAAAAGTAGGAAGTTAAATTAATTATTCATTTGGGAATTGCTCAATGCTAGCATCAGTCTCCTGGGAAATTTTAACCTAAGCGAAAAGGCAAGTTTTTCATGTTCCGATAATATTTCTTTAGGTGCGATAATATTTAATTAAATTTACTGATATTTTTTTAAGTAATTTTGATAACCAACACCCTTTAAAATGCCGTTTTGTAAGTAAAAAAATAAATATTTAAAAAACAAATTGATTTAGAGATGCTGGAAAATTTGCTGATTGCTCAAGAAATCTTTTGGAGCAAAATAAAAACGAAGTGTGATAAACATCTGACTGGAAAGCGAAATTTTTAAAGATTTCATTGAAGAGACAAAAGAAGACATTTTCCTCCTTTTTGAAGTTTTAAGAAGATAAAATATACGATGCATTAATAGCTGTAAGATTTGTGATTGAATAATATTCAAGTGAATGAATTGAAAATATTACCAGAAACATTGCCTCATGATTTTAGAAAATGTTAATCAGCTTTTCTGAGGAATAAGGACTTAATCAATCAACTAATGCTATAATATTTGTATCGGGCTATAATATCAAAATAAAATTTAATAATGGCCAAAAGAAGAATTTTCCTAGTAAAATGTCTGTCCGCATATTAATAATTCAATATTTTCTATTTAAATTGAAATATACTGCACAAAAAATGTAAACCTAAATGAAATGATGCTCTAATGAAGAAAATTCCATGCAAAATTATGTAATAAATGTTTTCCATTTATTTTGATATATTAAAATATAGCATATAAGTCGTTTAAATACAGTATTGCTTTACCATTGATTTTAGAAACCATTGTTCTCAGACATCTTTGGATTAAGGTTGTTTTCCATCAAAATGTTTTTTAGATGTGTTTGTCGGTTTTTTTTGTGATGGTTGTTTGTAAAGAATATTTTTGGCAAACTTTGATAACGAATATTAAATACAGAAAGAAAATTGATTTGGAAGATGAAATGCTTTTCTAGATACAAGGCAAAATTTCTAAACAAAGCAAAAAACATGTTTATTTATTTACGATAACAGCCAAATGATGTAGTTTTGTTAAACCTCCATCAGCTTATCTTTGACAAAAACAATCATTTACCCCCTAATCATAATGCTTTCGGCTTGAGGCTAATGAGTCGTATTCCTTTTTCTTATTTCAGTAATATCGTGTCATTAACGAGCTGCAGTAACAGTTGGCTTTACTTCAAAAATATTTCTATTTATTTCCCAATTCATTTAATCAGAGTTAAAAGTAATTGGAGTAGTCTCCCCCCAAATTTCGCACATATTCTTTGATAAAGATTTTATACCGGAGAAGGCTTTGTATGGCATAGGAGTATATTAGTTATGAAATATTAACATTTCGCTGGAATTAATTACTTTTACAGAATCGAATCGTGTTATCCTTCGAAAATTTTTTAACTATAACTTTCTGATGAGAAATTAATAGTATACGAAAATTAAATTTATTCTTTAGACGTATTTTTCTCCAACAATTGAATAAAAAATTCGTCACGGAGCTTAATTTGTACTCACATAATCACAAAAATTTGTATATTTAATCATACTTTTCTTCAAGTTATCGCATTCACATATGGATGAATTCTGGATGTACACTGGATTAATAAATGGATTCTGGATGTACAAAAAGAAATACATTTATAATTCACTATGGTATGATTGGCAGAGCATTGGACTGTAAGAATTTTGGTGCCTGGTTCGATTCCTGGCCAGCGCATTTTATCCAAAGACTGGAATTTTAATTTCCAATTGTTCCTATTATTTCTATAAAATCGAGATGATTCTAGAACATTCTTTACTATTCGAGCGAGATCATTCTCGAATGTTCTCCTGATGTATAAAAGCTGAGTTCTGCTCAGTTCTTCATTCTGTTCTCCAGCGAGATGCTTGGTGCTAATAAACGCAATTGTTTCTTACTGTCCGTGTCTTTAATTCAGTCTTCGTGACTTTTAGTTCTGGATGTACAAATCGACAAACGAGAATCCTTTGTTTGACTTTGTTCTATATATGACAAGTTCCTATAAAGTAGTTAACTTTTTGTACCGATTTTTATTTATCTAGTTCTCTTCACTTCTTAGATTATGTTAAGTTAAATTAGAATAATTGGGAGGGCAAACTTCATGTGAATTGATTTTTTTCAAAATTTGATAGAAATCTACAAATTTGGTGTAAATACTATGAACGCAATTTCAACTACTTAGCACTAAGATTTTTTGGTTCTATGTGGGCATAATACTCAAAATGTATTTTTCAAACTCAGGGGATTCGAAAAAATTACGATATAAAAAATTTTCACGATTACAATACTCCCTGACTCTTTATAAGACACGAAAAAAATAAAAAAATGACATTAAAATGATTAGTATTAAACTATCTCTCGAATCTCGCGGTTATGTAATTTAATTGTTTCATTATGACAACGCATAACCATAAAGTATGCAGATATTAAAACATAATCCTTCTCATTTAGATTTCAACAATAGAATAAAATCACAAGATCAGAGAATTAATAAAACAATGAAAGAGTTTGAAATGTTGGATAAATAACGTTGGGAATGATGGAAAAAAATTAGAAAAATACAAAAATTGCACAAAATATTTCACGATAATTAAATTGGCCTCATTATAAAGTTAGCTTTTTAATTTATGAGATATTATAAGATTTATATTCAAGTGATAATATTTACTGACATACTGCCAGAAAAGCTCCAAAATTCACCTTATTTTTTAATTACTAAAACACTTCTTAAAATTAAAAAAAAATCATTTTAAGGTGTACATTTATTTCAATTTAGTAGTTGTAAGTGAAATAATCTTGGCTGAAAAGAGCATACAAACAAAATTTATCATAAGTATTAGATATGGCTAAAGACTATCAAAAGCAATAGATTTAACAATCGTACCTGTAAGTAACACACGGCAATTTATGTATGTCCCCTCATTATTCGATACACCTTTAACTTATAAATCGGCTTACGTACCCTGGTGTCCCTTTAGCATATGAAAAGCTCTTCGCGAGTGAGCTTAGCAAGGAAATAAATTTCTCTTGGCAGTGAAAGATCGTAAATAGATCTATTCATGATCTTCATTTGAATTTCACATTCACTGCTTGATACGCATCAAATAATTCCAGGATTCAAGATGTGTACATAAAGTGAAGTATCAACAAGAGAAATCTTTATTCATCACTCTCAAATAGGTTGATTGAGCAACTTCAACTTTTTAAGCCCACTGGTGTATCTTGAATCAGATGCTAACTTGGAATTCTGAGAGAGAGAAGAAAATGTTGGAGTTCTTCATATTCTCTGAGATAAACAATTTATAATGATTCGTTTTATTTTCTCAATCAGGGAATCAATTAAGAACATTCAAGAATTTCTCGCTCATTTTATTTTTGGCGAAAATGTTTATCCATTAATATTATGGAGTTCGGAATTTTTGATTAATTCGAAATAACATGAATGAGCTTTAAAATAGAACGTTTTAGAACTTCTTTATCTCCCGAATTTTTTTTAAATAAAAAGCAATTTCTTTTCACTTCTCTAAGTTTAAAAATCCTGTGCTAATCATCGTAAAAGGGGACGATAAGATTTATACTTAAAAATATAACTAGCCCAAATATTTTTGATGAATATGTAAATTATAATTGTTTTCTTATTATTCTTAATGTGGTTTACTATAATAAGCACCTTTTTTTTCCTTTCTTGCTATTTTGAATTTTATCGAAGAAATTGAATTCTTTTTTCAATCGTATTGTAAAGATTCAGTATTATTGAACATTTATATAGTCGTTTCTTTCGCGTTCTTGCAATTTTATACTTGTGCTATTCAATAAATTATCTTGCTTTCATGTAACTCAAATTTATTCAATTTAATTGCAGGTCGGCCTTTTAAATTTATATTTCAGACAAATATTTATTAGATCTAATTACATGAATTAGAGATTAATTAATTTGGTTTGATTTTTTCAATTTATACTATTAGCTCACACTCTCACAACACACACACACATATATATATATATATATATATATATATATATATATATATATATATATATCTTGTTCAAATTTTCAATAGTTAATAAAAATACTTTTTATTCATCCAATTCCTTTTATTCATCCAATTTTGGATGAATAAAAATCCTTTTTATTCATCCAAAAAGTAAATCTTTTTAAACTTGTAGTGGATGACATTTGATGTTAATACAGTTTTTTCAAATATTAATTCATTTATTTTTTATTAATTAATTAAAAACTAATTTTCTGCCTTTATACTAGTTGTAATTTTTAGATCCGGATAGCCTGGTTGATAGGGCGTTGGAATTGCATCTTTTGTGCTGCGAGTTCAAACTTGGTCACAAAGTTCTTCATGTCTGGAGTTATACCCCTGTCGATACTGAGTCAAAAATCATCGTTATTTGGGTGCTCAGGGTCCAGACCCTCAGAAGCTACTGCACCCCTCCTTCTGTTGTAAACGGAACACGAGAGCAACAATTAAAATTATTCAATAAAAAGTAACAAAAATAAAATATTTCCTAACTTCCTAAATATTTGCTAATATCCAATGTAGGAATTGATTAAAAAAATTGTTTTTTATATTACTTGTTTGGCAGAAGGACCAAATTTGGACAATCTGAGCCAAACACTTGATAAAAATTTTTGTACTAAACATTAAGGTATTTTTAAAGGAACAATTAAATCTGATATAAAATTTGAATATATTTTTAAAAAGTCAAAAATCTTTAAATGATAGTTATCACCAAAAACAGTAGCGTTGAAAACTTCAGAGTGTTAAAGATATTTTTTTGGTTAAATAATTTGGCCTATTCAAAATCGTGATAAGGGCAGCTTTCCTTCTTTTTAGAGTTTTATTTTTGAAATTTTTGACAGTATTTGAAATAGTTTAGTCTCAGTAAACTTTTCACTCATAGATTAGAAATCACATAGATTACAAAATAATTCAAAATAAATTTTGGCAATGTTTTTAGTAATGAAACAAAAAATTTCTTTCAACAGGCTTGAGCTTTTTCATTTACCCTAAATTTCAACATGACCAGCAATCCAGAATAATTCAATTCCAAAATTACTATTGAGAGAATTATATATGTGCAATTTATTAAGAAAAAAAGGTTGACTTTCTTGAGAGCTGAAGCCCCACTTTTAGAATATATATATATATATATATATATATATGTTGTGGCTATATATATATATATATATATATAGCCACAAACGATTTCCCAAAAATTATTGCAACTTACAATCTTTAATACGAGAGAGTTTAACTAATTTTCAAAACTAAAACAAAAACTAAACAAAAAAAAAATAGATAGCACTGCTTGTACTTATTAGACGATATTTTCTGAGCTACATTCGGTTTTTAACGCGGCGGTTTTTTTTCGTTCGTTCGAAATTTCCGAAACATCACGTCTGAAGTTGATGGTTTCAGGAAGTGTATAAAATCATCAACAAAATGACAGGGCGTTTCCTTCTCTGAAGGTTTACAACAATCGGAAAATCTTCAGTTTTGAATGATCGTAAAACCTTTCCAATAAGAAATCTAAAATTGGTGTAAAATCAAATTTTCTTGCGAATAAAGATCCGTATTTAAGATTGAGAAAGCTGTTGCACCGTTAATGGTATTCCACACGTTCCATTTTATAAAAGTAGGATCAACAAAGTCGTTTCCATTGGAGTTCCATGAAGATTTCACCATTTATAACGTGTAAAATTTGAAATGGTGATTTCTAAAAGCTAGTTTATGTACTACATACAATAATTTTAACTTAGACTTGACTGATGAGCTATATATTAAGTCCCATAGTAAGCAAATGAGAGAGTGATTTGCATATCTCCATCAAACAAGTTCTATCTGCTCTAAATAGGTGTTTGACATGAATTTCATAATATTTAATGTTTGCAGTCATTTTTTTCAAGTTTTCCTTTAAGGTACAAACTTTTGAGCGAATAGTTGCTTTGTGTTCAAGTGTACATGCTTTCGAAGAACTGCAGAAATTTTCCCGAAGTCTTGTCTCGAAAACCATAGAAACAAGTAGTCTTTCTACAAGAATCTACCTAAAACTTTGAAATTATTAATACTTTCATGACTGACTTTTATGGGTTACTAGAACATATTCAATCAATTTTCTAGATCTTTTTTTTGTAGTTGCATAGAATGATGTTGCTCTCACTGAATGAAGAACTGAATCTAATATAAATATATAAAATTTGAAGACAATTTTAGGTCTGGAATTGAACAATAGAAATTGTGCTTCTTATATGTACTATTAAATATCCTGATGTATTAAAATGGGCTAAAAATATTTTTCCTTTGTCTATTGGTCCCTAAATGTACTTGGGATTTTCAATTTTAAGCAATAAAGCAAGAAAGGAAATTTCAACTATTCAAAACATTACAAAAAGCAATATCCTGCCGCTATAATTTGATATAACTTCTATAAGAAAGTCCTGTTGGTTCCTCTAACCATGAAAGAAAGTGAATCTGGACATATTTTGAAAAATTCTCTGAATTTATTACAGTGTTATTAATATAGTCTCTACTCTAAAATAAAGTTAAATAAGAAAATATTCAATTGAATAAAAATATAACAACCTTTATAACGTAAATATAGCATATCAAAATTTAGGATAATACAATTGGACAGGCAGAATTGAAAACATAAGCTACTATTCTCATAGTGTCGGAATCAATGTTATAAAGCGTTTCACATCCTGACGGTATAGATGGAACAGAAATTAATGATTTTATTGAACAAGACTTCAAAAGTAGCAACGGAGACTTAACGCAAGACATAATTTCACAGTCCTTGTCAACTCGTGGAACAAATTTAAATTGGAAATAAAAGATTAAAATGAAATCTGCTATGTATATTTCAATGTTTCATGTCGGAACATTATTTCTTGAACGACCAAGCACCACGAGTTCGTACAAGTTAAAATATATTCTTATTCATTTTAATCGTTTCGTTGAATGAGTGGCTTTAGTATTGCAAACGATATAAGAAAACATTGCCTCGGATTGATTGTTTTAAACAAATTCCCATTTTCTATTTATTTCATTCCATATAATCACCTGCTCAAAATGACATTTTTCTAGGTAATATTCGCTGTCGTCATTAACTTATTTTTTTGAATCAGAGTTTTTGTAAATGCGATGGAAACCTCTTATTAGAAGCTGATTTTTTTGAGATGCTCGTGCAGATAATAAAATTTTTATTTTTCGCCTACGAACTTTTGTTGACGCCAAAAACTTCATCCCAAAAGCAACATAATGTTCTGACATAATAATAAAATCCATATTCAAAAGAAAACTTCAAAATCACAAAGAATCAAACATGAGGTCAGCAATTTAAGAAAATTGATACTAGTTCACTGCAATGTTGATATCTTTGAAAATGAAATTTGTGATTTTTTAAATACTTTAAATCACTTGCACATAAATAGTGTGTGTGTTTATATTTCTGTTATCTTTAACGTTTTACTATTAAGCTATATTAGAAATAATCATCAAAATTATTTTGTATTATAAACACCTACTCAAATTCTCCTGACAAAACAATATCATTAATTTAAGTATCTACAATATTGAAATTTAGGTAATTCCAATGATTCTTATTTAACAATTTCAAAATAAATTTTAAATAATTGTATTTAATTGTGTTATTCAACATAAAAAAGTTAAAAATAAAATACGTAGAAATAATTTCAAAAGAGTAAGAATCCATTTAAAATTTTATTCTTACACAAGATTTGTTAGCTTTTTCGTCTAGATAATTTAATAAAGAACGATTTTTTTACAGAAGAAATTATTTTATGCCTGTAAAAATATTATTTCATATCTATAAAAATTATTATTTCTTGTCTGTAAAAACTTATTATTTTACATTTGTAAAAAATTATATTATGTCTGTAAAAAACTAACGAAACTGTTTGCTTTCTTTAACAAAATAGTTTTAAATGACTGGATTCTAATTTTATAACATTTGCAATAAGCCCTGACATATATGCCATGCAGTTAAAGTAAATAAAAAAGATTTCAATGAAATCTGTTATGCATATTTCAATGTATTATGTTAGAACATCTATTTCTTGAACGGCCAAGCACCACGTGCTCGTTCAAATTAAATTACATTTTTATTCATTTTAATTGTTTTATTGAACGAGTTACTTTAGTATCGCAAACGATCCAAAAAATTTTGTCCCGCATTTATTGTTTAAAAAATTGTCACATTTCCTATTTATTTCTTTCCATATAATCATGTGCTCAAAATGATATTTTTCTAGGTTTTATTTGCTGTAGTTATTAACAATTTTTTAAAAATAAGAACCTTTGTAAATGCAATGGCAACACATTATTAAAAGCTGATTTTTTTTGAGATGCTCGTGCAGATAATAATATTTAAATTTTTCGATTACGGATTTTTGTTGACGACACAAACCTCATTCCCAAAATAACATCCCGTTCTGACATGATAAAAATGATTTATAAAAATCATTTAAAAATAACATAAAAATGATTTAAAAAATAACCGATAAAAACGATTTAAAAAATAACTTATAAAAATGATTTAAAAAATAACCTATAAAAATTATTAAAAAAAGTTGTTAAAAATATGGAAGGTATAAACCATTTCTAGATAACAAAATTAACTATTTTAAAAAGAAAAATATATGGCTAAAGTAACAGAAAAGTATTCAAATTTTAATTAAAATAGTTTTAATTAAATTAAACAACAATTTTACAAATAAACACTTTTTAAAATTAAAATACTTTTTATCATATCAGAACTTGATATTGTTTTAGGAATGAGTTTTGTGGCGTCAACAAAAACCCATAGGAGAAAAATAAAGAAATCCGTTGGTAAAAAATAAACCTTTTATTATCTACACGAGCTTCTAAAAAATCAGCGTCTATTAAAGCGTTGCCATCACAATTAGAGAAGCTCTGATTTAAAAAAAAATAAGTTAATGACTACAGCTAATAAAACCTAAAAAATGTCATTTTGAACACGTGGTTATATGAAATGAAATAGATAGGACATGTGATATGTTTTTAAAACAATAAATGCGAGACAAAGTTTTTTTTTGGATTCCTTGCAATGCTAAAGTGACTCATTCAATGAAACAATTAAGCTGAATAAAAATATAATTTAATTTGCTCGAGTACGTGGTGCTTTAATTTATTGTTCAAGAACTTGTGTTCTGACATGATACATTGAAATATGCATAGCAGTTTTCCTTTTAATCTTTTCTATACTTACAACACGATAAAGTAATAATATATATTTTTATTTATAATTTATTTATCATTCCCAAAGAATGTAAATCTTATAGCAATCACTAATCTAATAGACACTACTTATGCGAAAAGATTCACACTTTCATCATGCGTGTGAAATGTATACATGACTCATCAACAAAATTTAATAAAATAAGAATAAAAAATAATTAAAAACTTTAAAAAATTAATAGGACAGAAATTATTTATAAATGGAAAGTATCTTACAAACTGCAGCTAAGGGTAAAAAAACTGAAAATTTGAAATAAAAAAAAATCTCAATTTAAATTCTGCTGACATTAATTATTTGGTTCAAAATATTTAGCATATTTTATGCATTTCATTTATTTCATTCCAATGATATTGAGAAAGAAGAAATGAGAACCGCTATCTTGACATTTTGCCTAACTTGGATATTTTCCAGAACTAAATTACTTTTTTTTTAAGATCTAGATATTTTTTTTCTTTCAAATTCCGGCAAAGGAAAGTAAATAATGATGAAGCCCCGAATAAAAATGAAGTAATCAACAAACGAGTTTTTTCGATTTGCAATATCCAATTTTACTTACGTATTTTTTAAAAATAAAGCAAATCGAAATTGAGAGAAAGAAATGTCTCTTGCTGTTGTAGCATTCGGAATTTTTTTTTGTTTTGCTCCACATGTCGCATTCGGACGAAGCTGAGGGAAACATATGGTTTATAATATTTTTTAAAAAAATTAAGATTACTTCATACTTTATTACGCTACTTAAAGTTTTATATTACATTAAATGTATAAATTAGTATTGTTATAAACATTTAATATTATTAAAAAAACAGGGTATATTAGTCCAAAAACACCAAAATTTTTCCCAGTAAGCGCTTATGCAATTTTAAATACATTTACCGGCGAATTTACTTTCCCTGAGATTAATTTTACAATAAAATCTCTAATATTATTTGATTTTTTGGAAACTTCCAGCATTTCAGAAACAGACGATTTTAGATAACCTTAAAAGAATGAGTGATAACATGGAATTTCACTTAGCCACTTATATTGGATTTTCGACATGATCAGAAGGCATTTGTTTTGTTGTGAAATGTGAATGCTATAGGAGTCACAGATGATAAATAGGTTAAGGTCATCTTAGATTTGCGCAGCCCTGGTGAAAATTATGTTTGATAAATAATCGAGTATTTGTCCTCTTATGTTGTCAAAAACATATTGGATCAAGAGTTTATAACTCATTATTTAAGATTTTTAGTAATTATTTAGTATGTCTTTATTTGTCTCTTGTTCAATGCAGAAGGTAGACATTTAACGAGTATTTTACTACCCTATGGTGCGAGTAGCATATTATAGCATTGATAAGAAGGACACAGGACAGCTTAGAAGATTAATTTTTGAAAATATACATGATATAATAAGCATATTTCTTTGCATATAGTGTGGTACAAATTAACCTAATAATTATTTCATGCATCCTCATTGGAAAAGTGCTTGGTGAGAGGGGCAATGTTAGTTAGATTTTGTTAGTTTGTTGCAGTTAGATTGGAAGAGTCGGATGGTAGTGCAGTTAGATTGGGTCAGTTGCACAGAAGCGTAGTTAGATTTTAGTTGTATAGTAGTGCAGTTGGATTGGGAAAAGGGAAAATTGAATAGTATTTTAGTTGGATTAGGAAAAGAAAAAAATGAATAGTATTGCAGTTGGATTGGGATAGTTGTATAGTTGTAAATTTGAATTCGGATAATTGTATAGTTTTACAGTTGAATTTGGATAATTGTACAGTTGGGCAATTGAATTTGGATAGTTGTACAGTTGTGCAATTGAATTTGGATAGTTGTACAGTTGTGCAATTGAATTTGGATAGTTGTACAGTTGTGCAATTGAATTTGGATAGTTGTACAGTAGTGTAGTTAAATTTTCACTATCGTATTGTAGTGCAGTGGAATTTTCATTGTTGTTCAGTAGTTTAGTTGAATCTGGGATAGGCGTATAGCAGTGTGGTTAGATTTGTATAGTTGGATAACAGTGCAGCTAGATTAGCGATGTATTTGGGAATTTTCATTCTACTTATGATCTCGCATCTGTATCATGTCATTCACACTAAATTCCCACAAGAACATATTACTTCATCGATATTTTCTTCCTGTGTCTCTCTATTAGAATTTTCCAACTTAGTCTCATTTTAAACATTATTATTTTAATAATACCTAGTCTAATTATAAAAAGATTTTCAGAAATTAAGAAAATACTGCTAAAATATCTTTTAATGCCACTCTTCTCTTTCTAAATATTGCTCACTCATAAAGTGACCTCCATTACTGAAATGAGAAGATTTTGTATTATAAAGGAAATACACATTTTTTTTCTCAATCTTCTACTATTTCAAGGTGCTTCTTGTTCATTAAGAATTTCAAATTTAAGAGCAAAATAAGTTTAATGCTGTAAATCTGAAAATTTACATATTACACTAGTTTTTAGTATGATTCAACTCCCCTTTTTAACGATACAGCATTTTAACGATATTAATGAATTCATGTTTATTTATTTATATAATTGACCTGAAAAATTAGAATACCACGCATTTATAATTCATTTAAGAGAAAATTTTCAACAATCAAAGCATACAAGTTCTCGAATTAAAAAGGGAAATTTGGGGTTGAAACATGAGATTTTTTTTGTTTGGTGAACTAAAACTAAAATTTCTACATATTAGGATTGTCTAAAACAATCTTCAATAAAGAAATATTATCTAGTAAGCTTCTACAAATCTTCTTCAATAGTGTCGGCCAATTTTAAACGAAATGTCAAGCCAATTAATTAATTTTTTACCCTTTAAATTTTTCAATGTTTCACCAAACTATCGCCAAGCATACAAAATTTCAGCTTTCTCTATTCGTCATAAAATTATAAGAAAAGACACAGCTGTGCCATAAAGTTCATTGACGTTGTACATTATTAGAACTAGTAGAAAGAATGTTGGAGCATATGATTATACAAAATATACAAATCTGTTTGTTTCTTATAGGAAAAAACACTTATTGTCACCAATAATATTTTTTTATAATATATTAACTACTGAAAACATTTTACCTGATTCATTTTTGTAAACAAAACACCTTACGAAAATTTTATCTAATAATTAATGCTTTTTTAAACATATTAATTAAGCCAAGTGAAGCCTAATTTTTAATCGTCTCTTTTTATCTGACTATAAGGATTTGGCAACAATGCGCCATCCTTGCCTTCAAAGTCAATGGAGAAACCGTGTTAGCTCTAGAATTAGTGTTTTAGATTTAGTACTGTCTCCAGATTGATAGCTCAATTATTTTAAAGATCCACCGTGAATGCGTGTCTGATCCACATAAAATTTAAATCATTGAATCAAATTTATTTATGTTGGAATGGCGAGATTTGAAAGAAAATTCTAAGGATTATCCTTTTAATCTGACCGTGGTTCAAAATCTCTCTCATATTGTTAAAGTATTTGAACTAGTGCGAATCTGATCAAAACTTTCAAACGTATCTGAATACGCAGCCAATGTACTAGTTCAAGTAATAAACAAGTAATATAAAAATAATTTAATCAATTCTTACTTTGGAATGTAGGAAAAAATCTAGGAAGTTAGGATTTTTTTTTATTTTAGTTACTTTTAATTTAATAATTACAATTTTTGTTCTCAATGTTCCGCTTTACAACCAAGGAGGGATAGAAGTTTCTGAGGGTATGAGCCCCTGAGTACCCGAATAACGATCACCTTTGGCTCAGTACCCCCAATGGGATAACTCTAGGCATGGAGAACTTTGCGACAGGTTCGAACTCGCCACACAAAGAATACGAATCCAACGCCCTACCAACCCAGGTAGCTAATCCTGTTGCAAAATATTGAACAATATTGTGTGTTATTATAGGATATTAAACAACATTCCACAATATTTGACAATATTGCGAATATTGATCAATATTGTATCATATTTGCGTGCTACTAGGGAACCAGGTTATCCTGACCTAACAATTACAGCTACAATAAAAAATTTCGAGAAAGTTAGTTTTTAATTAATTAATAAAAATTAATGAACTAATATTCGAAAAACCTGTATTAACACCAAATGTCATCCACTACAAGTTAAAAAAAATTCTTGAACTTGATTGAATGAATAGAAAGTAATTTATTAAAGATTGAAAATTTGAACAAGATATATATATATATATATATGGGGGGGAGTGTGAACTAATAGTAAGGGATATATAAAAAAATAAGGGATATTAGTCCAAATATAGTAGGAAATTGAACACTAAGAAGTATGAGAAAAAGGTTTGAAAGATTGGATGTGAAAAAAACGTTGTGTAAATTACACCAGTCGTTCCATTTTTACAAACAAGAGACTATTCGTGCGAACGTTATTCGTGTTTTTAGGTGAATCTTATCCGAATTTTTTTAGACTTCTAAAGGAAAAAAAAAAGTCTGCTGCTTTTAGTATCCCCAGCGTGTCAAGAAATGCTGACAAAACACGAATTCTGTATTCGAAGAAAGGAAAACAGAGCAGAAGGGGGGGACATTTTTAAAGTTATCACACCTCATGGAAATTTTTTATTCCCCGCATTCCGAAACTACATAAAGCTTGGGAGCGAGAGACAAGAAAAACAAAGCTTGTTTGGGAATTGGATTCGTTGACAGTCGGATATATAGGCTCCGAAACAAAAGTAAAATCCGGGACGCTACTATTTTTCCTCTGCTGCCAGATCCCAGACACAAACTGCTGGTATTAGGTTACGGGGAAAGATTCGAGTGGTGGGACACGTGATAGGTGACGGGTTTTTCTCTCCGTAATAGAACGATTTCAGGTGCAAAATGTAAGAAAGAAAAATCGGATAAAAAATAGGTATCCTTTAATTTTCCTTTATTTTTTTTCATGTCTGCGATTGATTTTTGGTAACTGGATACATGACTGCATGGAAATATTATTGTTCCCAGAACAGTCATATTCTGCATCATTTTTCTTTGAAATTTTGAATAAAATTTGGATAATCCTAACTGTGGATCATTAATTTTTGTATTGCAGTTCTTGGAGGCCTTGTTTTTGTTTGTTTGTTTTTACAAAAAGAATGTTAGAATTCCAAAATATATTTGTTTACCAAAACTTTCTGTTTCAAATGATGCACATTCATTTTCCCTTAAATTTTCCGAAAAAGTGACAACTTCTACATAGCAAAATATTATTTCTTATATTTCACTTCGAAAAAAAGTTTTTTGTTTTCATTTTTATTCAGGATTCATGGAATATTATTGATATTTATAAGATGAATTCCTTAAAGACGTAATTAGAAGAGTTAAGTTGGAGAAGGATTTCTAATTAATTTAATTAATTTTTTTCCTTGGAATTTAAATTCGCTTTCTTCAAACAGAAATATATAATAGAATCCTTCAAAAGATTTTTTATTAGATTGTTATAAAATAAATATATATTTATTTAAATAATTATAATTGAATTATATATTTCACATTTAATTAAACTTCTCGTTAATTAAATTTCTTTAAAATGAATACAATTAGTTTTAAACATTAAACAGTAATAAAACATGAATACAAATAGTTTTGTGTTTCTAATCATATGAATTTTTATCGCTTTGTTAAAATTTTAAAAATGTTATCCATTTAAATTTCTAGTTAATTTAATTTCCCATGGCACATGTTTTTAAGACAATATATATATATATATATATATATATATATATATATAAATTCTTTTTATGATATGCTATAAGCTAAAGTACTGCATATTTATGTTTTTTCCATGCAATTACCTTATTTCAATAATTTTCAGTTAATCGATTAATTTCCTTAAATTTAGATTTCATACAAGTGGTGCCATTTGGTATTAAATTTGAGAACACGAGGATTTCATGTTTTTTCCATACAATTTATAAAAATCTAATTATTAAATTACCATAACTTAACAAATTTAAAATTTTGACAATTTGATGAAAATATATGTTTTTTTTTAAATCTTTTTCTAAAAATTCTACTTTTTACTCGTTATACAGTTATTTAAAAACTTTTATATAGTTATTTAAAAAAATCCTTAAATTGTTTACACCTCAAAAAATATTTTTATTTTGCATTTTTAAATTTATATACATTTATATACATTATAACAAATTAAATATTGACTATCACACCCGAATTTTGTATGCTTCTGGTAAATATTAGAGTTATATAAGATAAAGTTTCAAATGTTATAAAAGAAATTATATAATGTCATAAAAGATAATTTTCATGATGTTTAGCATTTAATAAAATTTATCTTTTTATTTTGTATGCCTTATGTAAGATATAGTAAAAATTTCCTTGAAATCTGCTTTGTTTTTTAATAAAATATCTCCAATTATATAAAATATATCTGCTATTTATATTTGTTATTTTTCCCTTGTTAATGTAATATTTACCTACATAATAAGCATATTTGTTCTCTCACAATTAGATATTTCTAATTAAATTTGATATTTTATTGTTTATTCACTATATCCCCTTCTGGAGTATTTTGTTTAGTTCTTTCTAACTCACGCTGTTATAAAAATAATAATCCAGGTTTTCTTGGATTAAATGGGATTTTTTTATTCTATGGATTATTTTTATTACGCTTCAAGACCATGAAATTGCATCCTTTTTTTATTTTGTATACTCTAGTATAAAAGTAAAATAAATAAATAAAGGAAATATATTTTGTTTAAGCTGCAGAAATAATTTTATTTATCTGATACATTTATATAAAGGATAGCGTTTATATTTAAGGTTTCTTTAATCAACAAATAATACGGTCCTGAAATCTTGATTACATTAAAAGTGTTTCTGTTTCGCAATATAACTAGCCTTTTATTTTTATGAATATGTATAGTAATTTACTTTCATTCTCAGCATTTGATTAACGAGGATTCTTTCTAAAAGCGAAAGTTTCAATGACATTTTTAGAGAAGTTGATAAGTTGAACGAATTCTTTCAGAATCTAAATAGATGCAATGCTTGCAGATAAATTGTGAATGTTGAAAAATACATCCGAAAGTTCAAGACATTCACTGGGAATCGAAATTAGAAATTCTGAACTCAGGCTTCCGCTATCGCTATATCATCGATTACAATGATTATAGAATCGGTATTGTGAAATACTGGTATGAATTCGTATAATATACAAAGATGAATTGCCTAAAATTTGGCGAGTCCAGTTCCGCCATTCAATATGTATTGTGCCTTCAGTAAATGCAGCTGAAGAAGATAAAGCTTTGGATAAGTACTAAATTTGAAAAAAAAAAGAGTTTTAATGAGAAATATAGGAATCAATTTGTCAAAAGGGATAAGAAGAAAATTGGCGATAAATTATAGTGAAAGGTCGGGCTAAATGTGTTGCAAATTTCACGTTTTCTATAAATAATCTTGAATATTTAAAAATGAAAGAAATAGTATGATTCCAAAGAGGAAGATAGAATTTTGAAGAGGCAAGAAGGCATAATTGGAAGAGCGAGAAGCATTAAGGTGCTTTTCCGTTAGCCGGGAGTTAGCGAAAAATCGCCATATAATGTAGAATTCTGCCAAATTTCTTATTGGTTTTCAAGCGAAAAATCGCCAAATAAAGAAGAATTCCGCAAAATTTCTTTGGCGATTTTTTAATGGTGCCCGGCTAACCGAAAATACCATTATTTAAAAATTTTAAGGTCTAATGTGTGGAAGGTGTGCTAATCGTTGACAGGTGGTCGAGTTGATAACGAAGATTATTTTAAATACGAGGAGGTGTATTCCAAAGGGATTATTCCTAGGGTTAAGAATAAAATGGAATTTTGCTAGGTATGAACAGGAATATCGATTAAATTGATAGATTCCGAAAAGAACAACATGGGCAACACTTTCAGCATTACTGAATGATTCTCAGTAAAAGTTATGCCTTTTCAGTCAAACATATAATTTATGGATAGAAAACATTATATATCATAATCATAATTCATATTAATATCAATGAATCATAATCGGAGAATAATCCATCTCTGATTAAGTATACGTTTGATTGCGTAACCTTAGTTTTTTTTATTTAGGTAATTAAACTTTGCATAATGAAGAAAGTACACAAAGGTTGTTTTACATTTACTTTTTGAAAATTTTTGAGGTTTTGTTAAATTACAATTATGTGATAGTAAGGACTGCAGAGAACTAAAAGACAAATTCTAAACCGTCAGGAATTTAAATGATTTGACTAAATTTCTCATATTCTACAATTGTTTTGAAATTTTGGTGAATAAAAATTATATTTTAAGCTGACCGTTTTCAGACAATATTTTTTCTCATTAGGTTAGTTTTTATACAAACCACTCACAGTTATCCTTAACTAATACGCGAATTCATTATCATGCTAGTGAAAGAGAACTCAATTTATTTTTTGTATAGGGCAAAATAAATTATATTTATTCTAAAGTTACAATAAATTAGTAATAATTTCAATCTTAAGTAAATTCATTAAGAACAATTTCTAAAATACATACTTAATGCAATGCAAACTAGAAATTCTTTACTAAGATTATTTCCAATTTTAATCTTTTTTTTAATAATCTACTATGTTAATAATTATATAATAGTGTTTTCCAAAGATTATTTCCAGATGATGCCACGTGATGGAATCAAAGTTTAATTTCATTAATTGGCAAACTGATTATTAAGTACTTAAAATATCAAAATTATATATTATCTCAGAAATAAGCAAAAGTAAAAATTTCTCAACTCTAACACATTATCGAACGAATGAAAAATCATATATAAACATCTCTTTAAATATATATATATATATATATATATATATATATATATATATATATATATA
>JAOUZG010040071.1:4253124-4276889 GCA_026289955.1 Argiope argentata
ATATATATATATATATATATATATATATATATATATATATATATATAATGTAATCAAAATATGTAAAAAAATATGAAATAAATCACAAGAAATTTGAAATACCAATTTTTTTTCTTTTACTTATTATATAAAGAAATGTATCTAAATTATTTTTGAGAAATGAAGTAAATTTAAAATAATATAAAATTTCAGCCATAACTATTGCTAGTGGGGTTTTTTTAGTACCATAAAAATCTGCATACGCTTTTTAACATTTGGATTATGTAATTTAGTGTGATAAATATTCCAATTAATTCCAATTAAAAAGCAATTTACCGTCCTATTTTCATTATTTTTATTTCTAAACGTATTAAACCATGGGATAATAGTAATTGGGTGAAACAATCAGTGTTGCTGTGATTAAAAGGATGTGTCTTTCTTTGTGCAACAGAGGTATAGATACATTTACAACTAACCGAAATGAAAATGTTATCAAATTGTTAACTCTGATACTGTAAAAATAATTTATTCAAAGTCAGTTGATGACGAATTTTCCATTTTTATACATGCAATATCATGGAGCGTTTCTTTCATGGAACTACTATGAAAATAAAATGAGATTCTCGAGATATCAGTAATAAAACTAATAAGAATAATAAAAAAAACGAAAATGATAATGTCTTGACTCGTCTTTTTTTTAAAAAAAAATAATTAACAATATATTGTCTAAGAAAAGTGTTATTAAACATGATTTTCAAAGAAAACTGGCGAAGAATTTTTTTTTCAGCACATGAGAAGATAGTATAAAATATTGATTCTGCACACAAGCATAAAAAATAAAGTCCGGGAATAACAAGCTGATGGCTAAGCAGGTCGAACTGATGGCAACGTAAACACCACAACCTATCAGGGGACGGAAAAAACAATCAGTGTGCCTTGCGTTATCAGCGTTGCTCTTGTTAAGCGCTTCGCTTGACATTTGCGATAGAATCGGGTGCTATAAATTGTTGTAAAACAAGAGCGGGAGGCCCTCATTTTATTCGCCTGTTCCAGAAGAGCGCTACACCCCCTCATTCTGGCTGTGCAAGAGGCAATTTACATGCTTCCAGGGGAATTGTTTTATCGATCGAAAACGTCGAGAAGTAAACACGATTAATCTTCTTATGAATAATAATTTACACGAAATATAATGAACTTACCTTTTACAGTTAGAAAGAAAGGATTTTTGGAATTTTCTGCTGCATCAGCGAGGAGATGATAAAACCCCCTAGAAATAGGATGCGAGTTTTAGATTTTTATAATAAGCAAGCATCAACTTTTGTGCAAACAATGTATGTAATCTTTTGAGATTGAATTCATAACTTCAAAAGCTGCAGAGTGGGAAAATTTTTTTTACTTATCTTGTTTATTAATATATCTCAAATGAAACAGAGAAAGAAAATATTAAATCTCTAAGAAATTCGACGTCGAGATTTTGATTAATCTTCACATTCTCAAACCTAGTTACTTTCGAGACTGTTTTGTACTTCAGTTATTTAACGTCTGTAAACACGATGGCAGCAAAAGGAATGGGTTGGACGTACAAAGTTTGGTGTCTTTTCATTACTTGTTATAGAGGAGATGAAAGAAATACTTAAAAGAAAAGTTCAGACATTTATCTGTATGCATATCAGATTGCACACTTGCAAAGTAAGCGTATACTTTTTTTTTGTGTTGTATTTTGTACACACTTAAACGGGATTTTATATAACTAGTAGCTAGATTACATTAATCAAATTGTATCATTCGAGTATTACAAACTCTTTTAGCTATGGTTCTATATTAACCCTTTGCACTCAAGCGGCGCCGATACGGCACCCGACCGTATCGGAAAAGTAATTCGATGCATAATTATTCAAAATAAAAAATCTTGTTTATTGCTCCAAATTTGTGTGTGTGCGTGTGTGTTAAAATTGTTCTCCGTCTTTTTACCATTATGTAGGTATTTTCAATAATCAAAATTGAAAAATAAATAAATAAATCTTCAAAATGAGGCACCGTCCTAAATGGTGCCGAAGAAGAGCCATCGAGTGCAAAGGGTTAATTTGGCTTGCTTGCTGTTTGATATTACAAGCTTTTCTTCATGTCACTGCAATGAATTCTTAACACTAAGTTTATAGGAACTGTAATTTTGATGCATTTTGAATTTTATACGTAAAATTTAAAAAACTAGTTTGCATTTTTATTTTATGTCTTACAATGACTTTTATGCATTGATCTCGGTAAATATATATTGAAGTATATTTTCTTCAAAAGCTTTGAAATCTCTTTGTACTATACCTATCGCTAAGGATATACGTCAATTTGACTCGATTGTTATTTAGAAAAATATGTGAGTAAACATGCAAACATCATATCAATAATAAATAGGAATGTATCAACAATAATTCGATCCATTATTCGATATCGTTATCTCAAATGAAACAAGCGATAAACAACTGTTGCCGATAAGCAATAATAGAAAGAGCAAACGCATAATGTCAATTGATGTCAGAGTGCGAAAAGATTTTGAAGGTTTCAGTTGCTTAGCTTGAGTATTGAAAAGTAAAATACTAGAATATTTTTTTGAATTATTAATATTATTATAAACCTTAATTTTGTACTATTTTGACAAAAGGTCTTTTTTTGTGTATGTTACGATTGTGCCACATCACTAATTTTTCTTCCATTACAAGAAAGAGTGCAAAACAAACCGAATAGCTTTGGGTACGATGACTTGTACTAACTTTCCAAGCGAATTTATAGTGAATGTGCGATTTATTCCTATTCGGATAGCGGGTCATAACTTCAAGGGGAGATCGTTGTACATTGGTCGATGATATCATTTGTATCCAACTGTAGTTCCCGCATCAATGCCATCGTAATGATTGCTATTACGTTAGTCCCATATGCTTCAGTAGGATGGGGAGTAGAGTTTTCTCTCTCGGGATTTGTGTGTTTCTTGTAGAATAAAACAGTTACTTTTTAGCTAAAATTCTCGGAATTCTCTCTAAATACCCTGAGCAGAGGATTTATGTCACAATACTATAATAATAACAATATTATTAAGATGTATTCATTGAAGACAAAAGTATCAAAAATTTCTGTAAATTCAAATGTTTAATTTGAATTTACAGAAATTTTGAAGGAAGAAAGTGATATTTCAGCTCAAGAGAAATACTTTTTGTACAACTAATGGAGCTTTAATTTGCTAAGATGTAATTTCTATGTTTTTTATCACTTTCATTTACAACGTACGGTGCGCAATTCACCAAAGGATTTCCTATACTTTTGCAAGTACCATTAACAAAAAAATTCATATAATTTACATTTAGTTTTCTCGGTAATGTCCAAAATAAGTAAGTTTTTCATGCAAGATGTTATTGTGGATGTTTTTATGTAAACAAAATAAAGATGAATAGTCGAGCTTATTAGAAGTCGGAATGAAATTTATATTCTTCCAAGTATTATTGAATGTTGTTCCTGCATTTAATTATTTTATTTTTTTTTCATTTATTTTTAAATGCATCAAAAATTAGAATAATTATTAATAAATTAAATATTCATAAAAGCTTATTAATATTTAATTGTAAAGCAATATATTGCATTATATTTTATTTACCTAAACTCATTAGTAATTTTAAAAAACTACTTACTTTTGACGACCAATTGAACATTTGTAGATGTAAACAACCAGGCGGCACTTTATATAACTAGAATGCTAGATTATTTGAAAAATAAAATTATTTTAAATTTGTTCACCCAGATAATTGAATTTTTAAACATTTTATAAATTATAATTAAATCATAGTGATTATCCATTTGTCTATCCATTTATGAAGAACTTTTTTTTAAATTTATGTCGGGCATTTATTTATTTTTACCTTGTTTCCTCTGAATTAATAGGATACTAGTTCTTTCCAAATCATTTCTAACAACATTTTGTAACTCCATTAATTAGAGAAACATTAAATTTAGCGAACAGTGAACAATTCGATGAATTTATTAAGTATTACTCTGTTGCTATTCATTAATAAATAACGGCGATATATGAGCCGTATATATTAGCTTTTTACACATATTGCTTGTAGACATTTGTGAAATACGCTATTAATACATGAAAAGGTGCGAGAGAATTAATGTTACATTTGTTAGAAAAGAATCATATATCAAAAAGTGTATACCGTATCTACTGAAATTTGGAATTCCAATGACGATAGAGTAAATATAAATGAACAGATGATTTATAATTTTTTTTTTTTGCGTCAGCTTCGATAACAAAAGCTATTTTATAATGTAATATACTAATCCTTTAGTATTATGAATGTTATCATGATATAAAAGTAATAAAAATTATGTTGTGTTATGCTTTAAAATTGTTTTGTAAATATTTTGTTATTTTACTCAAGTTTTGAAATCCAGCTTCGGCAGAGATTATGAGATTCTAATGCATAACACAATTTCATAATTGAAATCCGTCCCTCTTTAATTTTCTCTTTATACTAATGTGTAAATCTTTCTTGTACAAAACAAGTCCTAAATGTGAAGAAAAGAAAGATAAAAATACATAAAATATCGCAGAATATAAGTCATTGTTTGATGACAGAATTATTCAATATAACAAAATGGAGATGCCTCACCCAAATTTTCTCATAAAATTTCACCATAAAAATGTCATGCCATAGAATGCCTACCTGGATATAATTACAAACTATTTTTACCGTGAATTTAGCATTTTTTAATGTCATCCTTTTGTTTAATGTCATCTGCGTCATACTTAGCGAGCTATTTGGCAATTAATTCCTCGAATACGGTTAATATCATCCGAAAATCGAATTTATGTTTTGGCCACACTGAACAAAAATTTGACCCAAAACCGCATTTGTTGTCATGAATAACTATACCTAATTTGATATATGCAAATTGTATTTTTAATTATCACGTTTACTCATTTATAAAAATACAGATTGTTAGACAGACAACTCTAAATCTGGATTTGCTCCAGATTTGATATACTTAAGATGTTCATTTTAGTCAAAACATATCTATCTAGTTTAACCGGTTTGTAGCTCTATTAATTTATATTTGAACTACTTTATATATGGAATTACTTTGAAGAGATTTTACACACAATTTGAAAGAAATCAGTCCCTTTTCCGTAAATAATATATGCCAAGTATCTAGTACCCAGCTCACATCTTTTTTTGAGTTCATCACTGTTTCAAACAATACGGATATTTTCAGAAAATATGCTTTTTGAATTCATGGAAGTCTAGAATGGGGAGATTGGACAAAGTCTCATTTTCGATTTTCTTTATGATTACTATACTTTGTCTATACAACATGTAAGAGAAATTAAAAATATTACTTTTATAATAAATATTAAAGTGCCTAGTGTAAACCTCAAATTAAAAAAAAGTATATAATTAAAATATTAAAGTGAACTTAAAACGTATTCATTAATTTAAAAAAGTTTCTAAGAAGTGGAAAAAATCCGTTGTTCTAATTAGAGGAATATTTTGGAAAGAGATTATTACAACGAAATATATTAAACCGCTTTATTTTTTTCACTTTCCTTCCAAAATAAACTAACAATTACGAAAACTGACAACTTTTCATTAAAAATAAAATTTTAATTTTATTTCAGAATGTTCATTTTTCTTTTAAGCTCTTATGAAAGCATAATAAGACAGAATTAAAAAAAAAGAAAATTAGAGCGAAAGTACTGCAATTTAGGCACTAATGATCTTTAAACTGGCAATTCCACCAGGTCTCTTTTTTGAAAATAATCATATATAAAATTCTGTACAAATCCACTAATTCTAACTGAAAGAGTCATAATTTGAACGGTTTATTTTCCTCTAAAAATTTATGGAAATGATAGCGTGTAAAAAATCGAAGATAGTTTAATCACGTATTTTTGAATAATACGTATCATTAATCAATGTTTGAACATACAGCATAAGCTTTAGCAAAATTTTAAAATAGATTTTATTTTTATGCAAACTGAAAACTTTTTTGGAATTTATATGAGTCATTTCAGTTAGAATTTATATACGATATTATAATTAATATATTCTATAACTAATAAAAATGAATACAGTCAAAATAAAAATAGTTTTAAACAAATTTAAGAATTTTTTTCCATTTATTAGAATATTTTATGTTATATTTCTGATGCGATATGGGACATTATCATTTCATGATACAGAAATTCAAATATTAATAAAATATAAATATTTATAGTATATAATAAAAATATTAAATATAGAAAGGCACTTTTTTACATTTAATAAATTTAAATAAAGAAAAATAAACCATTAAAATTTAAAAACAAATAACTTTCGAACTATTTTTCCGGTTAACATCTTATTTGATTTCAAAATAAATCTAATTATATATTATTTTAAATTATATCAATTTATAGATAACTAATCTACTGATAAAAATGAAATTGTTTTAAAACAAAAGAATTATTAATTTGTTTGTTGAAATATATTTATGGTTAATCATCTTTCATAATAAATTAACTAGTCTTTAATAGAAGATCATCATATCTCACGGTTCTCGCGGCTCATCTTTTAAAACTTATGGGTAAATTATAGAAGATGTATTTGTTTTAAAAGATTGGAGACAAGTCTTTTAAGTAAAATACTGGAAGAATGATCTAACTTTGCCTAATACATTAATGAAGCCTGACTGACAACAATTCAACAATTTAACTAAATTATGTATGTTACGGATTATTCCCCTAAGAGAAAATAAGTAAAACTTTTTTTTATCTTTCTAATTGGTGATAGAAATTTTATCGATATTTTTATTTACTTGATCAGAGGTATATTATCTCTATCGAATATGACAGCTACTAATCAAGATAATAATCAAACAAGGTTTCATTTAGGAATCAACAAATTTAATTGTACAAACGAATCATATTGTATCAGCAAATTCAATTATATAACATTTCAAACCCTTATTGCCTAAATTTTTTGTTTGCTAAATAATTTATCACATTTTAAAACTGGATGCTTTTTTAAACCCTCCAGTGGATGATTTTACAGTCTTTTATATTATATATGCATTTATGTTTATATGCGTGTGCTTGCGTTCTTGTAATATGAATGTATGCTGTATTTGTTTCAAGAATTTTTATTTAAAAATTTAACGTGTATTTTCTTGAAATTAAAAAATATATATATCAATGGTCATATTTTAAATTATGCAATATCCTAATAACACAAATCATATTATAACAGCCGACTTTCTGGCACAGAGGTAGCGCGTTTTCCTCGTGTTCTGGAAGTCCTGGTTCGGGCATGGTAGTTCTTCTTTGTGCTATCTGTGAGATGTGTGACTATGCCCCCCTGTAATAAGGGGCTGTGCAAGCAAATATGGTGAGTGTGTAGCTAAGTCGCACTCTAGGTTCTAGTTAGTGCTACTTCAAAAAAAAGAAAGAGACGCCCCTTTCGACTTAAATCTGTTGCTGTATCAATGGGGGACTTATCCATAGGTAAGTGTTATAAGTAAAAACAACAACATTATAACAACTTTGCAATAAAAATAAGTGTGGCGAACGCTAAAATAATTGTTTTGATTGTGTTTTCAATGACAAAATTATTCTTAGAAATAGTTAGCCTGTTATTTTCCACGTTTCCCGTTTTATTCTAATATTTCTACTAAAATGTATCGATCCTTTCTATAATTGCTATCAAAAAGCTTTAAAAATGATTTTTAAGAATTAATGTACCTCTTTGGAGCAGCCATATACAGCTTATAAATGAAAATAAAAAATTGTACCCAAATGGCTGTATGATGCAGTAAACTGGCTTATTAAAACAAATGTCATACCCAATACTTTGAAAAAATATATAAAAAATGTATCTTATTACTAAATATTCTCCTCAAAGTGAGATTCATATATTAGAAGCTTTAGACGCAGAGAACATTCAATAAGCGCCAGAAAGAACCATAAAGACTGATAAAACGATGTTCATATCGAGTCTCGCGCTCGGGTTGAGAATGATTTCTTCTTCTATCTCTCTCCTCTCCCTGATCACCCTTAATAGACATTGTCCACACTAACCGGAAGAGAGAGGCCTAATGGAACTCGACCGCAAAAAAAGGACCAATCAAATAGGTTTCCACGTCATTAATCCGAATCCTGGGATCAAGGGAATGATTTTATCCTTGTAATAGATGTCCTGCGGATGTGCAATCTCCCGAAAATAATATCCAGGATTTATAAGAATGCACGAGCGAAATAACTTTGGAGATGTATCTTTGCAGAGGTAAAAGTAAGGGCACAGTATTGTGAGGATCCCAAAAGACATGCAATAGAAACAATACTCTATTACAATTGAAAGGAAAAAATGGTTATTTTATTTAAAATCGGCAGAATGAATATACATAGAATTTGTGCATACAGGTAGATAATGGGTAAGTAGATAGATGATTAAGTTTCATAAAAATTTTTTGAAGTTTTAATTTCAATTGCAAGTACAAGCAAGTATATTTAAAAAGCAGTTTGTAAGTGACGCCTTTATATTATATATGTTACCGTTCAAGTATATTGTTATTTCTTCACTCAACACATCGACGGACCATATTAAGACTCCTCATAACACCTTCATTGGGTTAAGGATCTCTAAAATAATACTCCTCAAATAAAATCACACCAATTTAAAAAAAACATCTTTTATTAAAACACAATTATAAAAATTCATAGAACAACACAGTAATAAATATATATACAGCTCGTGACACGTAATTGCATGGAGTCACGAGATTGAACGAGATGGAGAAATGCGCGTGAACATATATAATGCAGTTATTTTATAGAATACCTAGTTATTCCATGAAATAACTGATCGTGTCCGTTAAAGTGTGTTATATGTTATTAAGTTGACACTTTAACTAGTTATTCTATGAAATAACTAGGTATTATATAAATTAACTAATGAGAGACAGTTCAATTGTAAAATAAACAACTTATCTAAAATGAAATAATTAGGTTTTCTATAAATAAACTAATGATACAGAATTAAAATGAAAAAGAAGCAATTTGTCTAATTTATGCAGCGTATAAATGGTATCTATGGAAACGTACCATAAAATCATTTGTTACAACGAGGATTACTAAAATGGCACTTGGAATTACAAAGAGCATTATTTTTAAAACAAAAACATTTTTTGTTCACACACTGGGTTTTACACGAACATTTTTAAAATCCCTGAAGGGGTGGAAGGTAATTGTTTTTGTCGTGCGAGATATATGATACAGATTATTTTACACTTTAATGGGCTGCAGATCGTTATTCTATGAAATAACTAGTTAAACCATGAAATACAAGGGAGTTATACACTTTAACGGACACGATCAGTTATTTCATGGAATAACTAGGTATTCCATAAAATAACGGATTTCCTACTTTAACGGTAACATCTACCTAAACTTAATAAAACAATACATTTTAAGCATTTTTTTTTACAACCATTGTTCTATTATGTTTTCTGTATAATATATACAAAACGAAACTTGTTCTAAATTGGAGTGAACTGAATAGTGCATTGATAGAATGTTTAGAAATAAAAGCAATAGTTCATATGTTCGTATCTGACTGCAGGAAGGTTGTCTAAAAATTGTTATGTTACTGATTCACTGTCTGTTATTTTCCGTTTGTTCTAAAATTGTCTTTTAAATTCTGTATCTTTTGAAAACCAGAAAGATTCGAATCATTTAGTCTTGTGGATTAAAACAACTGTAAGGTTTAATTCCTTTAAAAAGTCTCAGGTTGAAATTAGCGTCTGTTACCTTTGGCTTGAGTCAGCATATGGTTTATCTACGATAACTTCGTATACGCGACAATATATATAATTATTTATATAGCAAAGAATAAAAAATAACTTTAAATAATTACTTATAATTAAAAAATTACTCATGCATTAAATTTGTTCGTGTAATATATCAGATATGAAATGAAACATTATCCTTAATAGCACATGAAGTACAAACTATTTCAGGATCATAAGATTATACTTTTCGATGATTCTATCTCACTAAGGAATGAGACGCTGAAGAATATCTCATTACCAGAAATAAATTTATTGTTAAATGTAAACTTATCCTCCTTTAAACTTCCCTCTCACCATTATTTTGTCTAATCAAAGACATTCTGACAGATGCAAAACCAAGGAAGGTTTTAGAATACATTTTCAAACATTATTAATAAAATATATTTTTTTACTCTATAATATGAAGAATATTAAAAGCAGGAAAACGTATTTTCATGGACAGTACACTTTAAAAATAAAGTAGAACAAATCATAAAAAATTAAGTGCAACACATTTCAGAACTATATTTCAGTTGTCTTATCTTTTTATTACAAAAAATATATATATACATTATTTTAAATATATTAATTTGTATATAACTGTGTTTCGTGTAGGATCAATGATATAGTAATTATTAACTTTATAAAAACATTAATTTATAAAAAATATCCTTCAGGCATTTATATATAATTCAGAACAATTTCGGTAACATTTAGCTTTTGGTACATGGATAAATATAATTTTTAATTATTTAATATAAATATTAATGAATTATATATTCTTCCTGGTTTTTTTATATTTAAAAGATATTAACATTAAGAAAACAGGATTTTGCATATAATGTACTTGAAAAACAAAATGACCATAAAAAATGAAGATAACTAATTTTAGAAATATAATATTTCAGTTCACACATCTTTTGGCTGCAAAATAAATTTAATTTAATTTAATGTATAGTATTTTATAGGTAACAATTTTTATTCAAGATCATTTGTATAGTAATTATTAGCTTTATTAAAAACATTTGCATATAATAAATGCTTTAAAAATTGTCATTAAGCATTCAAATTACGCCAGGTCATTTCTAGCAAATTGAACTTTTTGTAAACGGTTAAAACACTGTTCAATTATTTTGTAACATTTCATGAAGGTAAGTAAAATAAATAGCTTTCAAATCTTTTAAGAAAATTAAATGACAATACAAAAGTGCATTCGATGTAAAAAAAGTGATATGTTTCACTTAAAAGCAAGAATGAAAAGTAATTATATCTAGTTTTACAGAATTCGGGATACCGAACTTAAAACTATCAAGTACCATCTGCTTTCATTCACAGAAATACGAGAGCAAATATTGATGAAGTACCAAGAAAACATTATTCCATTATCTCATCATCAAAGAGAAAGATGATTTCAAAATTTTCTCTATTATTTGGTTCGAATTGAAAATGGAAATTTTGCTCTTTCGTGTGCGCTGAGAAAGAATTATTATTTGATAGAAATTTCCGATTCTCTTAATAAACTGTCATAAAAATAAGTTGTTTCAAAGAGCATGATATGAATTTCATTAATTTCAGATAATGCTCTCAGAATGAAATGCTCATTTTCCAACCTCGAGGTTTTGTTTCATTGTATAATATTAAATATGGTACATTAAATTGATGCGAATATTTTATTACTTGGCAAATAATCAAAAATAACAATACAAAGAATGATATTTGAAAAATTATTCATCTTTAAAACAGTTTATTTGTATAACACAATAATGAAATGTTTTTAAAAAGCACGGTGAAATATACTTTAAAGGAATAATGTAATGTTTTTGAGAAGTTTACTAAAAAACATTTTTGTAGGATGAATATATTTTTTCCCTTATGTTATTATAAAGTATAATAACTTTTAAAGGAATAAATGTAAGTTTCTCATTTTCTTACTTTATAATCAATGCGACTCAAAATGAAAAGTACTTAGTTTTCTGAACTTAATGATATTCAGTTTGAATTTATACTCGAGTTTCTAGTTTTATATCCATGTTTGTAAATCAAATACTCTACGTGATCAAAACTATCAAACACATTTTCGTATAAAAGCAAATTCACCAATATCTCCAAAAAGTTTTTGGCAAACTTTTTTCAAACTTCAGCCATATAAAAACAATATATTTTCATCCATATTATATTAGAATTTTCATAAAAAGCAAATAATGATTTGTAATTTTAGATAATAGTTTTATGTGATGTGAACAGAATTGACATGTATTGTTGCTCCCGCATGCTAGGGATAATATAAATATTTCATAAAAGAATATGAATTCACGTGTTGTTTAGCTCATAAAATAAAAATAAATTGTATAGCCCCTACAGAATATATGACAAAGACTTATTAAAATATTATATTCAAATGTAAAATTGATTTTATAAATACAGCCTATTTACAGAAATTTATTTACAGAAGCGTATTTAATTTTTTGAAAATTCAAAGCATTCAAACTAAAAGTTTTGTATTAGAAACTAATACAAATGAAGATAATACTTCAAAAATGAAAGATTTTTATAAAATATTTTCATATAAATCAAGAAATATATATAAATCAAGTAATACACTAGACATCGTCAGAAACTTTCAAATTAAAAGATTTAAAATCCGAAAAATAAATTAAAAACTTTGAGAATAATCCAATTTGAATTTGAAAATGGTGTTATTGCAACTTTGGGGAAAGAAATATTGGAATAACGGTGAAGAAGAAGAGTTTTATCTTTTCAAAAATAAGCCAAAACTTTCAATAAAAAATATTCGGTGGTTCAATGAAATTCATTATGTTTTTCAATTTGAAGAAAACCCTTTTTTTAATTATTAATATTGGGAAGTTTTTATTTTCTTAACGTTTCTTTTTTATAAGCTATTTTGCTTAAAGATTTTTAACTATTATAAAATTAAAAGTAATATTGGGTCGTTCGAAAAGTAATTTCGTTTTTTCTCGACAAAGGATTTAATTGTATTTTTTTATTCCAACTTCACACTTAAGACGTATAATCATTGTATGTTTTGAGAGGTGATATAGCAATACTTGTTTGTGAAAACGTTCAATTGATTTTGCGCAGTAGTTTTTGGTAGATGCCCTTTTAAATAGGGAAAGCAATAAGCAGCAATTTCGTCATATTTCCCTTTTTTCCTGTAGGAAAGGTAAAAATGCTGTTCAAGCCAGAAAGAAATTAACCGATGTGTATGGAGAAGATGCGTTGACAATACGACAGTGTCAGAACTGGTTTACAAAATTTCGATCCGGCAATTTTGATGTCGAAGATGCACCACGTTCCGGATGGCCGGTTGAAGCTGATAAAGACACGATAAAGGTAATAGTTGATGCAAACTGGCGAACAACAACACGTGAGATCGGTGAGAGTTTAAATTTATTGAATTCAACTGTTTATGACCACCTGAAAGGCCTGGGTTTAACCTCGAAGCTCGATATTTGAGTTCTCCATGTCCTCACGGAGAGAAATTTGTGTTGTCGCATTGAAGTCTGTGATTCGCTCCTCAAATGTCACAAAAATGATCCACTCCACCATATTATCCAGATCTGGCTCCTTCAGATTATTATTTGTTCCGGTCAATGCAAAATTTTTAGGACGGTAAAACCTTAGTCTCAAATGAAGACGTCAAAAATCACCTTGGATTAGTTTTTTGCCAGCAAATAGAAAAATTTTATGAGCGTGGAATCATGCCTCTACCAGAAAGATGGCAAAAGGTTTTGGATCAGAATGGGCGATATATAATTTAATAAAATAATTATTCATTATACGAGGATCGTCTTTCATTTTCACCAAAAAAAAACGAAATGACTTTTCGAACAACCCAATACAAAATCTCTTGAATTCTAATGAATTAAAATTTTTGTCAAAGGTTAATATTTGTTCAGAATTTACCAAAAAAAGTTTCGACTATATATTTATTCTTGCAATTTTAGGAATGTGGGCATGAAAGTATGGATAACCTTGCTTCATATCTTAGGAATTGCCAAAGAAATATTCAAATTTTGAAATGTACTATTTTTTAAAAAAATAATCTAGCTCCATTTAATTGTTCAATTCTAGCTCTTATTTCAATTTTTCATAATTCAGCAGCTGTTAAGTAAAAAAAATTATATTTGTTTATATATATTGTAAAAATATTTATATTTTACTAAATTTTATAAGTATTAGAAATCATTTTATCTGGCAAGTTTGTAAATGCATTGATTATTGAATTAATCTTGAAGAAGTTAATTTTTCTTTAAATCTAAATACCAGATCCCTTGTAGAGGAAAATTCAGAGGTGAATGCCATTTACTATTTAAATAATCTGCAATTATTCCTAAAAAACAATTCTAATTTTTTTAGGGGGGGGGTTGGCGGGAGTAGGGATTTGTTCATGCGTGTTAATAAAATTCTTACATTCCACATAATATCCTATTTTTAACATAAATGATAATTGATTATTTAAGAATAATTTTATATAACAATATATTTTTCTGAACGTTTGAAACCTATGTATAACCGTTTTAATAATCAAAATCAATTATATTTGGAAAAAAGTTACCTCTTTATAAGTTATTTTAAAATGCCTGAATCTGCTGAGGAGGGAAGGTAATATCTATGTTCGATACGATGCATCAAAACTGAAATCCAGTGTAGCCTTGTTGAGCATATTAGTTTTAATTTTTTAAAAATTTTATTATGTATTAGCGAATTTAAATTTATTAACTATTAGCGAATGGGTGTTTAAAACTACAATAATTTATAAATAATCTGTAAATACTTTAATCTGTGTTAGATACTGATTCCACCTTTGTAATATAAGAGTTTATGAAGTTAAAAAACATTTAATATTTAAAATAATAGATGCCAAAAAATTCGAATTAAGCAAACAAGGCGATTGTCACGCCCATCGCCTTTTCTTCAATCAAAACTTATAAACTGTCATTGACATAGAGAAATGAATACTCTAATCTACCATATAAAGAGTAACAAACAAGTAATATAAAAAAGCAATTTTTTAAAACCAGTTCCCACTTACATTAATAAGAAAAAAAATATTTTAGTTACTTTTTATTAATAAATTACAATTATTGTTATTCTCTTGTTCTGCTTTATAATGGAAAAAGGTTATGGACTCCTATGCACCAGAAGGCAGAAGTCTGACTTTTAGCTCACGTCACAGCAATTATTAAGGGACAGACTTCATGCAAGAATTTCATTCATTCATAGATCGTAATTTAGTTCTGGAACAGAAAACGATGAACTCTGACCCAATACCCCCAGTGGTATTACTCTCGACATGGAGAACTTTGTAACCATGGCAAATGTATTGACCACACACACGCGCGCGAAGAGTCTTCGGCTTGCGGGTTTGAACTAGAAGCCCAAGGGATGTGAATTCAATGCTCTAGCAACCTGGATACTCCGGCATAATATTTACAATTACTGTAAATAAATGATAAAATAATTATTCTAGAGTTGAATTTTCAACGCCAATTGAGGAAACGCAAAAGGCATGAATTTTCTACTCGAGTTGCAGCAACACAATACAGATTAGAAATATTTAAATATATTTATTCTGTATTTTTTTAGTTTGAAAGTACTTCAAAATGAATTCAAAAAATTATTAATTAACAATATTTAATTTTAAATGCATTAGATATTAAGAAAATAAACCGAATCGTTTGAAATAATTGGCCGAAAACCTGTTAACCATAACATCATTGATGTTGGGAAAAAACAAACTGAATTCTTTATTTATTTGGCGGTAGGGAATTGAGTTTTGGCGAGAAAGTTAGTTTTCCATTAATATTTGAAAAAAAAATGTATTAACATCAAATTTCATCCAAGTTTTAATTAATTGAACTTGGGTGGATGAATAAAAAAGTGGTATTTTTAACGATATATATATATATATATATATATATATATATATATAAAGAGAGAGAGAGAGAGAGAGAGAGAGAGACCTACTTTGAGGAATCTTAGAAAGGACTAAGAAAACAGAGTTGCCCTAGAAAGAGTCCCTGTCTCAGGAGTATTTCTAAAAGAAAATACCAAGTTTCAAATTCATAAAAATTCCGAAATAATTCAAAATCAGAACTTTTGAATGTCAAATAGGATTCAACTATTTAGCCAATTTTAAAATAAAATATTAACAATTTACATATCTCAATCGTTATAGATAAGGAAATAATGTAAAAATAATGTGAAAATTTTTATATTCTCTGAATTTGAAATTTTTTGAAATTGAGGCAGACAATAAAAAATGATGTGCAGTTCCTGAAAAATTCAACAATTCCTACAAAATATGTGCTATTAAGCTGCCTGGAAAATAATGTGAGATTCTTTCATCAGATAATTACCGTAATTTGCCCCATTTGAAGCATTTTTAGAAGAAATTCGTCAACACAAAATTTTAAAGCATCTATATAAAAGATAGGATTAAATAGCTTAGAATCAAACTTAATCATCACCAAATAAATTATATATTTTGCTGTAACTCAAAAGAAACAGGCAGAAAAATAAATATATAAAATATATTTGATTAATCACGTTCCTTTTCCGAAAGAAAGTCTTGAGATTCTTTCTCAATTCTAAATTTTTTGGCAAAAAAATCTAATTTGGCTGACTATTACAGATTTACACCAAAGAGACAATAGCTTGTGAAGACAGTCAAGTTGAACATCATGATGGAACATGTTTAGATCTGAAAATGACAGATAACAAAACATTCTTTATATCCTCATTTACAGATTTTCAAGTTTTCCATTTGAGTTAAGACTAATATTTACTCTATCCATACATTTGATAGAATCAGTAGCAAAAACTTTTAGCAATTAATAAACTTAGAAATTTATCATGGATATTTACATGGACAATTTCAATCAATTGTAATTATAATTTATTTAATTTACATGGATCAAAATGGATATTTACATGGATCATTTCATTATTTATGAAAGATAATTCTTTATGTCTTTATTCAAGAAAGAAGAATGGAATATAATGATTCATTTTTTTTGTCTGATTCGTTTTGATGATTCGTTTTTTTTTTGTCTAAATGAAATCTGAGTAAATAAAACGGGTTCTTAAGATGAGATTGAGAAATTAAAAATAATAAAAAAATGTGAATAAAAAAATTGCTTTTCAATAAGGAATAATTGAGGAAGTTGGTGGGAGAAATTAATTGGTTTGAAGAAATAGTTTAGAAAATCCTTTTATTCAGTCATCTTAAAAGATGTCACAATGGCATTGTAGAAAGTGCTTTAAATAGTAAACTAACATTTATTTTTAAACAAGAAAAAACTAACACTAGCTCATTTCTTGATATAGAAGATATTAGCATTAGTATTTTCCGATCCAATGGAATTATTTTACATTTTGCAAAATAAACAAGACACACTTGACTAATTTTAGAAGAAAAAATGTTTCAAGAGTACTTCTAACAGTTTAGCGTATTTCTTCAAGTACAGTGATGATGGATCAAGAAGACTTCTTCAAGTGCAGTGACGATGGGTTTGTAGCAGTTTAGCGTCAATAAGTGCAGGTGACGATGAATTAAGAAGTCATTATGTCCATAAAGAGCATTTTATTCTATTGTACAATTTTGAATAAGTCAAGCGAAAATGGACTGGTCCTTATCAGTAATTAATAACAAGGTAATTCGAAATCTTGATATCTAATGGCTATACGAAAAGTTCTATACTGCATTTGTCGAACTATTTTTCAACGAAAAATATTCTATTCGTATGCCGGTTTATACATGCGAGATAGTATTTGTCGCTATACATGCGGTATCCATATACGGTACTAATGGACAAAAAAATCAATATAAACTTCTCAAAATCTTTTCTGCAGATTTTTTTAATATACTTCTATTATCGATATAGTAGGATGAAATATTTTTAAAAATGACGCATAAGATTTCACCTAAGTTTGACATCATAATTAGGGAGAGAAATGGGGAAGAAATTAAGGTCATGGTAAGATAATCCATGCCGGCTCTCTGGCACAGAGGTAGCGCGTCTTCCTCGTGTTCTGGGAGTCTCGGGTTCAAATCCCGGTTCGGGCATGGTTGTTCTGCTTGCTATGTGTGACTGTGATCCCCTGTAAAAAGGGCTGCGCAAGCGAAAGTGTGATGAGTGTGTAGCTATTTCGTGCTCTTGGTCCTAGTTGGCGCTACTTCGAAAACAAGACACGCTAATTCGGCTTAAATCTACTGATGCTTTCATCACCGGGGCTTGCCCAATGGCAAGTGCGATAAGTAGCAACAACAACAGATAATGGGATATTTTCATAACATAAATCTTAAATCTAATATAATGCGTTGTAAAATCACAATTTTTTTAGATGGAAGAAAATTCTGTTTAAAGCTCAACCTTGTAAACTTTTACAATGCCTGAAATTCATTTTAATTTTTTTATTCGTTCTGCACAATTTTTTCTACTTAAGACATTGCGTCTGCGACTACATTATTTTCTCTTGTAATGTATTACGTTTTCATTGTATATTCTGAAATATATTAAAGATACCTAATGGAGTTTTGGAGCTTTTTAAAAAATGAATAGATTAAGGAAAGATTCAGTACAATCTGCGAATTTTCTTCATTCTAACAATTGTTTTAAATATTTAATGGAAAGGTAAATTCCGAGAAGTTGACAATAATATATTTTGTGATTCTTCTCAGTGTGACTCAGTTTCCAAGTATAAAATCAGATTAGTTTCCAATAGCCATTATCAAATTGTTGTAGGCCTGATCCTTTCACCCAGCCTGATGCATTTGAGCACAAAGTAAGAGCAAATCTGGATTTGGGGAAATCCGATTAGATTTTAACTTCCATTATCAAACTGTTGTAAAACTGATCCTACTGTTCAATCGGAGAAGAAGAAAAAAGAATCATAAAGGCAATCTGTTAGGAAGAAGAGATCAGGAGAAAATAAAAGATACTATTTTGCTAAGTATTCTTTGCAATTTTTTAAACTGTGTAATGACCACAATCTTCCAAGTTATTTTCCGGTTATCTGGATTTTTTCCAGTTACCTGCCTTAAGTATTATATTTAAAATATTTCGAATAATAGGGGAAATTTTGTACTAGTTGATGAACAGGGAATTTAACATTAAAACTAAAAATTCCAGCTTATATACTCTAAAAACATACTCCAAAATATAAATTACTATATCATAATTTTCAATCTATCAAAAACTTTATCTTGGAGTTTATTTCAAGTTCTTCAGTTTTTGAAACAATCATCATATAATTCGCAAACAAACCCGGGGTTTTTAAATACCCAATTAATAAATCTTTGAAAAGTAGCAGTTGTGCAGCACAACCCGAAATTCAGAACAATCATTTCAACATAGAGATCGAAAGGGCTTATAACAGCAGTTTTCGGCTTATTTTCCTTTATGAAAGATTTGGAAACTTGCTTTAAGTTGAATCGTCTTCTTGAGATAACAATCTGATATTACCCATTATTTTAAACGACTCTGTTTATTTTCATAAAGTTTGGTGCGTTTAAAATTTAAATGTTAATTAATTGATTTTTCCGATTCATCTAAAGTGCCTTCGAATTAAATTAATACAGAATAATTTTTTAAAAAATATTTCTAACCTGCATTGTGTTACCCTAACTGTTGTAGAAAATTCAAGCATTTGTGTTGCCACAATTGGCTCTGAATCCTCAATTGACATTGAAAATTAAATGCTAGTATAATTTTTTGATCAGTTATTTATAGTATTCTAATTTTTTCTCCTGGATAGCCTGGTTGGCATGACGTTGGATTCGCATCCCTCAGGGTTGTGAGTTTGAAGCTGCCAAACGAAGATTCTCCATGTGTGGTGGACGCTAAATCTGCAGTGGTCATAAATTTCACAATGTGGAGAATAATAACACTGGGAGAGATTATCGTTCTCTGTCCCGGATCTAAATTGCAATCTGTGGATGAATGAATGAAATGCATGAATGAAGTCCAGCCCGTAAAAAGTGTTTCGACATGTGTGAACTAGAAGTCCGACTTCTGTCCTCAAGTGCTTAGGCTTCCATGCCCTCAGAAACTACTGCACTTCTCCTCAAAATGTAAAGCGGAGAAGAGGAGCAACAATAGTAATTATTTAATAAAAAGTATCTAAAATAAAAATTTTCATAATTCCCTAAGTAGAAATTATTTAAAAAAAGGTTTTTTTAAAAAAATATTGCTTAGGTTTTATATATTTATTTGTAAGACACCGTGAACAACTTTCTGCATTTTCTTCGCATACGAAAAAAATGCTTTTTCAAAAATAAAATTTGATATTTCATCCACTCAATAAAGATTTGTTTACGAGTACGTTTACCGAAAAACACGCCTGTTGCTACTTTTCATTTTAAGCTGATTTGGCTTATAATTTACATCCTCTAATCCTGTTTTCAGACGTTGGATTTCGTTTATTTCCAAACTATTTGAATGCATTTATTTAAGAATCATTTTTATACTATATTTATTAGCCTTGGTATTTCAAAATATTTTCCAAACATTTTCAACTTATGTTTGTTCCAGCTGGGTATAGATTCAAATAATTAAATCTAGTTTCTTCAATGATTATTTTATTTATTTCAAAGAGGACTTTAACCTGATAAAATAAAATACTCCACTATTCTCGTCAAAAAGTCGAAAACCTTAATACTTTAAATTCAACTGACGAGATATGCCGTCTTTCAGATACTTTCAATTACAGGATTCTGTGAGCTAAATTTGTTTCTTATGACAATTTAGATAGTTTGAAATTACTAATACATATCTAAAGAATACCATTTTCTTTTTGTCAAAACTGGCATAAGAGACAAATTCTATCCCATAGAAACCTGTAGGAAGTTTCTGAAAGTCGAAATTTCTCGTCGGTGGAGTTGAAGGTGTTAACTCTAACTTCAGTTTTGACCTCTATGTCAGTACTATTTTCGTTATCCACAAACATTTTTTAAAAAATTGAGCGATCGTTAGTTCTTGCCTTCTGCTGTAAGTGAAATTACAAAACACAAATAAATATTAAAATTAGTGTGCTTTATTATAATAATAATAAAAAACAACAAAATCAACCATTAATTTATTTTCCTGCATCGGTTAGCAATGCTTTTTCCAAATTTTTTAAATACCAACAAAACCACAATCAACAATAAAAATATTTTTTTTTTAAATAAAAAGCTTGCAAATTGCATCTATAACTGTTCTAATATTTGAGTTATTTTTAAATCATTTATTTACATTTTATCCCGTTACATTCTAACTGGGCATTCTAGAAATTTCTAGAAGATATTAAAATAGGATATAAAATTATTTCAAAACAGCTAAAGGAATTGCAGCTTTAAAACACATATCAACATGTACTAAATAACAAACTCAAATCATATTCAACTAAAAAAAAACAATTTAAATCTGAAGTAAAATGCCTTAAAAGTAGCTTCACTACTGGCTAAAGCGCGCAAGTGCGATATATGATTGAATAATAAAATACTAATTTCAGCATAAAGCGGGCATTTTCATTAACTGACTTTAGATGAATTGTGAAGAAGCGGAAGTATTCTCCCTAATATTTTCTTGCATATTCTGTAATAAACTAGTTATGCTAGAAAACACCTTTACATGGTATTACATGTATTGACTGGCAATAAATACGATAGTTTTTTGTGCATGAATGTATCATTTTCACTGACTCTGTCATGTCATCGTTAGTGAATTATTTGGGGATTAATCTCTGGAATGGATCAATAGCTTCCTGAAATCAGATTTGTGTTTTAAACATGCTTTTCTCAACGGAATAAAATAAAAATTTCATTGAAAACTGGACTTGTAGTTGCAAATTCCCATATAAAATTTAATACGTTTAAGGCATTATGTTGAACTTATTACTTTTACTCATTTCTGAAAATTCAAATCTACAAACTCTCAACTACTTGTTGAATTTGGTTTAAAATTCTATAAGCGTATATATACACTCTAGATGTTAAATCTGCCTACCAAGTGTTATTTATCTAGACCTCTTTGTTTTGTAACTATCATGTTAACTTAAATTAGAGCAGCCGGACAGACGAACTTCTTCTGAACGGATTCTATTCAAAATTTGATAGAAATCTGCAAATTTAAAATAAATACCACATATCAAATTTCAATCGTCTAACTCATATCAGTTTTCAGTTATCTTTTTTCGCAGACAAGCTAATGTTTTTCAAAATTTTGTTTTTTGAACTCGGGGAAGACCAAAAAGTGGAGATTGTTCAAAATCTCGGGTTCTAATTTTTTGATGGTTAGTATACTTTTTCTATATATCTTATACGAGAAATTAAAAATTTACAAAATAAAAAATCTTGTCATTACATTTTTTTAAAGATTTATAAAAATAATTGTTGTACAATTATTTTTCAGGAGTTTATAGCGTAAAAAAATAAAATATTTCAAATCCAATTTCATCCGTTTTCATAGCTAACAGGATCTTTTCGATAGAGCAGCAATCCTTTTCAGTAGCTAAAGCACACATCTATAATCCCAAATCTATAAAAAGGAACAATATAGGGTGCAAAAGAACGAACGTATTAGAGAATTTTAATTAAATTTAGCGCTGTTAAATGTTTACCTTTTTCCCTTTTCTCTATTTTTTCGCTCTTCTCTCTTTTAAATATATGTTAGGTATCAAAAAGATTTAAAAAAATACTCTTACATCTAATATTTTTTTCTCGCTTACCATTAACAAATATTTTTAACGGTTTGTTTTAACAATCAAACCAATACTTAATAAATAAAAAAAATAAAATAAGTACTGAAAAAGAAAAAAGAAATTTTAGTTTTTCTGTTTCTCCAATTTTTAAACAGAAATAATTGCCTTTTGAAATAGGAAATTCGGTACATATTATAACATATCAATGAAGTACTTTTTTACATTTCAATAAGTGATTAATTTCAAGGTTTCAGGCTATCTAATTAAACGAAAAAATAATATAAATAAGAGATAAATTCTACGAAAAACTTTAACATTTTATAATAAAATTAAAAAGATACTATGTAAATAGCAAATACAGTCAGTCTGAAAGTAATTTTTCAAATCCATGTGTTTTACGCTACATTAACTTGCTCTTTATACTTAAAATCATTGTCGAAACTTTGTTTCCTACCTAATCTACTTAAATGTAATTTATAACAATAACATATTTTAAAAGCAATACCTCTGTCATGAAATGCTCGATATATAGGAGTTCAAAGTATTGAAATTATAAGCATTTAAATTTGAGATTATTTTACATGCTTTAATAAAATATAGAGTGTTTGAAATTTAATTTCTGTTTTTCAGAGCTTACGGTTGTAATCATTTATCTAAGAAATGAGAAATTTTACTCTTAGTTTTACCTTTTATCAACCTAATTTATATTTTATTTATTGAATTATTACTTCGTTCTTAACCACATTTTAAAATACTTTTCTCTTTTAATATTTATTTTACATTACAGAAATATTTCTATGCCTGAGTTTATATTTCTAATTTGCTAATGCTAATTATGCTGTACATTAAAGTGAAATATAGTAATAATCAAGGAGAAGGTAAGGAATTCAGAAAAACGTGTCTACAGACTCAATTTCTGAAGCCTTTTAACCGCATACCAGAGATTAATCACCAAAAAACTCATCAAGGACGACACGGCAAATTCAATAACAATGATAAGTGCACTTCAAATGTTTATATTCCACAGCTATTTAACGCCAGCATCATCCAAAGCTTTCTCTAGCATGTTGTTAGGGAATGAGCAAAAACGTTTTGGGGAAGACCATTCCCGCTGGTTTCTGTTAGTGGTTGCATGCACTTGCTATCCTTCGATACGTTTTGGGGAAGATCACTCTCTCTGGTTTATGTTAGTTGCTGGATGCACTTGCTATCCCTCGATAAGTTTTGGGGAA
>JAOUZG010040071.1:4276899-4298882 GCA_026289955.1 Argiope argentata
GGCTGGTTTCTGTTAGTTGCTGGATGCACTTGCTATCCCTCGATAAGCTTTGGGGAAGACCACTCCCGCTAGTTTATGTTAGTTGCTAGATGCACTCGCTATCCGTCATTAAATTTTGGGGAAGATCACTCGCGCATTGCACATGCACCTGCTATCTTCCTATAATATGCAGAATTAACATTTAGTAAAATAAGACCGACTAAGAATTTCGTATTATAAATTTTTGAAGGTAGATGTCCAACATTTTTTTTAAACTAACAGTTTCGAGAAACAAAAGGTAAAGTACAGATTTCTAAGATTAGACTGCAGATACCACAAAGGATTTCTACTCACAGAGTAAAACAAGTTGTCAATTTTAAATTTTCTGTTTGAATAGTATTTCCTTCTCCCATTATTTTAATTTTTTTAAATTTCATGTTTAAACTGGTTAATAATTTAAATTAATTAAGACAAATAATGAATAAAAAATCATAATTTTCTCACATGATAATTTGAAATTTGTGAACTTAGATTTAATTTTTTTAAATTTTAATTGTCATTGCAATCTTTACTTTAATAATTGTTCAGAAAAATCCTTTCTGCCAATGAAACATTTTCTAAATTTGCTCTTGAATTGCTTTGTTATAAATTTCTAATGAGACAAAGATAAAAGTGTTTGTTAAAGAAGAATTAAATTAATTTGTAGAATCAATCTGGTTTTTTTATCTCTGATCTTGTGTTATAAAAGGAGCATAGCAAAGATACATTACGTACTACTCAACCGATATAATTAAAAAGCAGGGAAATCAGTAAATGACATTAAATGTTGAAAATTTAGTTTCAAGAAAGTTAAAAGGCGCTTTTTATTAATTGCCTTATTCCTCTCAGAATTAAGAGCCGCCACAAGTTGAGGCTTCTCTGTCAATTTCCTTCAGTGCTATTTATTGATTCTTGCTTCTGCATTTCCCGTCTTGCTATTATTTTCCCCCAAAACTTTTTTTCCTAATTAAAGCCCGCCCAGTCAAGCCTCTCCAGAAGAGTCCACTTAATAATGACCGGAAGAGCTCTTAATTTATCGAAACCTATGTTGTTTCTAATTAACATTCTGTTCAGCTACTCATTGTCGCTGGCATAACACGGGGGGAGATTTTTATCTTTCCCTTCGGCACAAATTGAGTCCTCCAAAATCAACGAAATAATAATGCCCCAGACAGAATCAATCTAATTAAAGCCCTCTGGTGGAAGACGGGCTTTATAGGGGCTTTGCCTGCTGATGAGAATTCAGAATTAGACAAAATCAGGAAAACTCTCTAATCACATGAATGATTTGAAATTGCCGGGAAGCAGAGGTCTGGAAGGTTCTAACTTAATTCCGTGACTGATTTGAAATTCATCAGCGAGGAAAAAAATTGGGTGGTTGGAAAACAACGTAAACTTAATTTTCTGGCGTTTTTATTATGTTTTATAAAAACTTTTGCGGTAAATATTTTTTCTTGCATATAGTTATATAGAGAGTTTAATTCCAACGAAAACTTTTATTTCATAAATAGTTCTAAGATTTGTTAAGGTGACATCTATATTTTTTTCGCTTTAACCCAAATGCTTTGTTATAGCAATTTCTACTATGCACAGTAAATGAAATATTCTTCTAATACATATATTCAATTGTGACGGGAAACTATAATAATAATTGTTGAATTTCTCAGTGAATATTCTCAATGTCATGTCTTTAAGGTTTGTAATTATTGTTTGTTCATGTATCCTGAGACTACCACTTTTCAACGATTCTATGTCACAAAGGGGTGAAACCCGGGAGGATGAAATCATTTCTGTAATACTTCTGCATTACTTGACCGTAATTTCCACCCTATTAGGTAATTTTTCGTTTAAATTTTTTTATGCATACGTGAGTATCATGTCGCTTCTGAATGTATTATTTTTTTTTAATTTTTAATTTATTTTATTTCCACAAGAAAATCGAGTTTACTTTATTGTTAAAAATACGCATACCCACCTTACATATTTTCCCTACCCCCTATTTTGATGAATTAAACCCATCCTAAAGTATGCACAAATGTGCGGGGAGGGGGGTATCCATTGACAAACAATAGCTGTATGTTTTTTTTAATTAATAACAAATTCAATTTCTTATATAAAATATATTTAACATAATTCCCTCAAAACACTGAAAATAAGACGAAATCCCTGGTTCTGACGCTTTGATCGATATATTGGGCTGAAAACGTTTTTTTAACTGCTTATAAAAATGATAGCATGATTTTAAATTTATTTCGAGGTTCTGTTTAGCCAAGATGTTAAATTATCTCTTTGAAATTTGTTTTTATTCATACAATTTTTTATAAATTTTTCAAATTTTATCAATAAGCGTTTAACTCGAAATAATATGGCTCATATTTCATTTAATAACACTTAAAATCTTGCAGAGAGAGTAACTAATTCAACTATAAAGAGTAAAATTAAATTTCTGCTCAGTATTCGTCTAGCAATATAAAAAGTAAATATTATAGCGAACAGGCGGATTTCCAAGTTTTGAATACATTAAAATCAGAGAAATTTGTATTTATTTTTAGAAAAACGAAAAAAAATTTAGTATTATGGAACTGAATTAAAAAAAATCAAACTTCCTTTTAAAGGCTAGAAATAATTTTAAGTATTTCTTTCTTCTAGAAGAAAAAAATATTTTTTTTCAAAACTAACAATTCGGAAATGCAATATTTTGCCTAAAAGGATCTGGCTATTTAAAAATCTAATGGATGTAAAACTTCCTGACGTGTTCAGTATAAGATGTAAGAATTATCAAAGAATTAAAATAATTAGAGAATTATTAAATTATTTTAATAATTCATTTTCTAAAGTTGTTTAGGCTGCATTTTAAATTTGCAAATTTACTTCCATGTTGAAGGATGTTAAGGTTTTTTTAAAGTTTAAAACAATGAAGAATATTTCTTTGCTTAAAGCAAAGAATCTTAAAGATTATTAAATCTGGCCGATTTTTTTTTTTAAGAAAACGTTTTCTATAAAAAATTTTAAGCCTTTTTTGATGAAATAAGGCAAGGGACTCCATTTTCAATAATATATTAGATACTAAACATTTGGGTAACATAAAAAGCACGAATTGATAGAAGGCTATATATATCTGTTATGTTCTTTTAAGAGATAAATTACTTAGAGATTTTCGAATATTTGTAACGATTGGCAGTGCCAGTTTTGAAAACTTTATTTAAGATGGGCTGATCGAACTCTCCCAAAATAGGGTTCTTTGGGAAGTTAAGTTCTATTTTTTATTCTTTGACACATATAGTTGTTACTTATGTTGAATCTAATGATGTTTTTAAGAATTATATTTATATGTGCATATTATGTAACACAGAGATCGTTTCAGAAATTTTAATGGTAGACTATAATGTTAATTTAAACTTTGCCAGAGATAATTATATAAACTTTCAAAATTATTTGCATTTTACATTGGTAAAAATGTAAAAAAAAATCAGTGCACAGATTTTTTTTATCTTAATTCAATAAATTAAACTATCTAAAATGAAAGAAAAATGGGATATTTGTCAAGTGTTCTTTGAAAATCGTTCAAAACAAATTTAAAAAAATGTTCATTTATTTTTTTAAAAAAACCCGTCATGTTTGTATTGAATAATATTTTGGTTACAATCATTAATACGTTGGAATATTTCAAAGTAGCTAATAATCAAACTTTTGTTTTAAAATTGAATGAAATATTAACTACTAAATGCTGAGAAAATGCTTTATATTAATTGTCCAAAAATTCACACGGAAAGAAAACTAATAAAATACTTTCTATTGATTTTTACTCAAATTCACCTGGTGAAGAACCCTATCTGCATTTCAATACGTATAAGAAAAATTTTAATTACTTGTTAATTTACAGAAACTAGACAAATATTTAACATAAGAAATTGACGAAATCACAAAGCGTCCACACAAAACATTTTTGAAATTATTCATTTTCAATTCATAAAGACTTTTTTTTACATAATTTGTGCTATAATATATAACATTTCTCTATCTTCTAAAACTTTATTTTTAATTAAAATTGATTTCTTTTTGAATCAGGCGTTTTAAATTCTCATGGTGTGTTGAAAAGTTAAATATTGTTACAATGGGGGTTTATGAACTATTTAATTTTATGTTCTTTCTTAAGTCACTAATAATTTTGTAAGAAACACATAAAATTTGATTAAAAATTGAGAATGGCAATTAAAAATATTTGATTACAAGACAACACATAGGGCAATGCATTTCTGTATCAGCCATCAATTCCAACGACCGTTATAATCAACAAATATTTAAAATAAACTTTTAAGTTAAAAGAAAAACTTAAAACCCGTTTCGAGTAAATTAATATTTTTCAGTATCACCAGAGGGTAAAATAAATATTATATGAAAATCTCCGAAGTTCTGGCTTTCTGAAATTTTGCTAGAAAAACAAATCTGAGAAGATGCCTTGTTATTTATTAGCTCAATATTGTGTAAAAAGGAGATACTTTTTATTAATAAAATATTTATTTACTTGATTATTATGAAACCGCCTCCAAAATTATCCTTATGCATCACAATGTAAGAATGATTTAAATAAAATAAATTAGGCATTCGGATTTCATTAGAGAAAAAAAAATTCATCTCGGCAAGTTCGAAAGAAAGGCTAAGTTTCTTATTATATTAAGTTATTGTTTTCAAATTCCTTTCAAATCTTTGAGAAAAACAATGGAATATTGTGTATTGACACAATCGTAACAAATATTTTGATACTATTGCATAATTATTTATTCCTAAATATATAATGATAAGGAACAAATAATAATAATATATAAAATTATTACAAAATTTACGTTATTGAAATGAGATGAAAGTTTTCAGAAAATGCCAAAAGTTTATGTTAGTTAGGAAAAGATTAACGTTTATTTCAGCAATTTAAACCTATTTGAAGAAACTGTCATATGTAATCGTTATTTTTACTATTAAATGTTGATATTAATGACTTTTAAGAGAATGCGAATTTATGGTTTGCTTTTTAAAATTAATTTGGGGGGAACAATCGTCTGCTTTTCTCAATTAATATTGAAATAATATCATGCTTGTTCTATTTTTCAATATTTTAATAACTATTAATTGGAGTAAAAAATAATATATAAGTTCTTTAAAAAGCATATAATTTAATAACTGGGTATAAACTGTATGCCATTGAAAAAATTAGGTTAAATAGCAGAATATCGGTGTACATAGTCAAATAATTAACTTGCACATATTTTTTTGGCGAGTAATCGCTACTATACAATTTTAAGTTTCCATTCTTATATATGTGGAATTGCAATGCTATGCAAATATAAAATCCCATTTTATGGTTCTACACTTTGGCGCCAGTGTCTGAGGTGGTAAGTTCAAATTACTAAAGATTCAATATTTTATTGGAAATTTCTGCAATTCATATTGTAATTAGGCCTAATTTTTGAAATTTCATGTATAGAAGCTAGGGTTAAATTAATTTAATTTTAAGTAACGTAGGTTTATTTGATGCCCACAAACAGAAAAAAATTACAGATTAAAAGATTTATTAATAAATTTTTATATTTAAAAATACTAAATTTTATGATATAATCCTTGTAGTATTGTTTTCATCTTCTCTTTCTTTAACAAATAAATTTGCACTTCCATATTTTTTAGGATAAAAAGAATAATAGAGTATTAATCATTAAAGTCTGTGTTTTTCTACTGCTACTTTTCTATTTATAATATGCTTCATAATTCATTATTCAGTATTATTTGGAATGCTAATACGCAACTTAATACTTAATACTCTATTGTCATGTTTTAAGCATATAATCGAATTTTACTATTAATTAAATGATTACATTTTTTAATATTTCGTAATTAAAGTAAAGAAAGGATCATCCACTTAATTAGCGAAGGTGAACTAATTAAAAAGCAGAGGCAAGAAACACAGCTAAGACTCGCATGAGTCATGATTTGTAATTTTTTTTCATTTCATAATTAATTTGTTGTATTAATAAGGAACCAATTTATATCAAATTTGTTAATAATTAAATTTTGAAAATTATTATTCTAGGGAATGGGTGAAGTATTATACTGTATCTAGGTGTGAATGAAAATATAAATAAACTACTTTATAATTAGAAACTTAAAGCAAGTTAACTAAAAGTGCATAAAATTATATCATAATTTCTAAACAGTAACTCCAATATTACTGCTGTTCTCTGAATTTATTATTGGTAAATCAGTTTTAAACAGTAACACGTTAATCTTTTTTTTAATTGTTCAACAGCTCCAAATAATACCGAAAAAAATTGCAATTAATTAAACTCAATAACAATAACTGATTATAAACAAAACAAACAAATGTTTGTTCAAATACAAATATCAATTTATTCACCTAATGACCCATAAGTTCTAATAAAAAAAGAAGATATATATTGCAGCAAATCTGCAATATATATCTTCTAAAAAGTCAGAAAAAAAACTATATATATTTTACATTATTAAAATATAAAATTATTACTCTAATAAACAATCACAAATGAATTTTAATTATTCCAAAAAATCTCACATCAAATGCTTTTTATTAGCTGCTTATTTTCCCGATTTATTATTAATAACCCGATAATTTCCATTAAATCATAATTATATTTAAATTTTAATTACAAAAAAGGAAAAAATACTTTTAAAGCAAAAATAAGAATTATATTAATTGTATTTGCTGATGAGCTTAGCTACGAAATTGAAGTATTGATTCATATTTTTAATTAAAATACTATACACCACAATAAATGCGAAATTTTTAACATTCATTAAGAATTCAAAATTAAATATTCAGAATCTTAATTATTTTTAGAACAAAAAAAAAAAAACTCTATAAGACAGGACCAACGATAAGGCTGGGGATGGAACGGACATTCTTGTTCTAATACTAATATTCTATGATCAATTATGGACGAAGACAAAATTCTTCTAAAAGAAACTTCCGATTCTTCAAACAAACGAAAAGTTCCCAATTTAATTTTAAGAAAGGATTTTAGATTTTTTTTTGTTAAAGTCCTGCTTTAATTATTAACGTTGGAAGGAAAAGCATTCTTCTATTTTTCACTGCTTTTTGATTGAAAATAACATTAGCCATGGTGAAAATGCATGTAAATCGGCTTTCGAAGTGAAAGGATGGTCCACTAATGCAACGTCAATGTATCTTTCTACTGAGTTGGTAAGGAAATTGGATCTTTTTTTTTATAAAAACAGTCTTTCTATTACTTTTGAGTTAAAAATGCAAGAGTAGAGTGCTTATAAGCCCAAACTGTACAGGCTTTTCTACGGGGCAAAGGAGATAAGAAACGAAAGCTATTTTAGAGAGGAAAAAAATTTTTTTTAACAATTTCATCGGTTAAACGAAAAGCCATTGTAAAATCCAATGAAACTCCATTTTTCAATAAAAGCGGGCGACACTTTCATTGTTTTGGATTTTTTTTTTACATCAGTGAGCATTCTAGAACATTCTCTTTTTTTTCAATTTTAGGCTTTTTAGGGTGCGAATAATTATCATGAATTTATTATAAAATCCAAATTCAAACATTACCAAAAGGTATTTATTCTAAATAAAAGGGTAAATTTAACCCTTTGCGCGCGGATAAGTTATTAGATACATTATACTACAAAGATTTGTTTATTACTTTAAAAAATATACATAATTTCTCTAAGCAGAATTCTTTTGAAATTATTAATCTACATTTTTTTACCATTCTGTGGATATCTTCAACATTCAAAAATTAAAAAATATACAACGTCAAATTTATGCCCCTTTTTTTAATAATGAGTTAAAGGCATCCATTCCAATGCCAAAGGGTTAAATATATTTCATTTTAAGAAACAATTCAAGCCTTAAATATTTCAAATTTAAGATAAATGTGTTTGGTCTAGTCTTTTCCATAATTGATCTACAAGTAAAACTAGATTAAGGTCTTAAATTTAAATAAAAACACAGCAAAGTTTATTGCCAAAATCATCATACCAAAATTAGGATGATATCAAAATTCTAGTGGCATTATGCTTATATCATTTTGGCCTTATTCAGTAAAATTATTCATTCTATCAGGTGCTGTAATTTTTTATTCTTCAAACTTCATTATTACAATTAGAAATTGATTTAAAATTTCATTTGATTTAAACAGCATTAATAACGATTTTATATTATATATACGTAGAGAGAAAGAAATTGAATCCAACGAATGTTTCCTCTGTTTGCACTATTGCTGATGAAATAAAAACGAAATCATGTCGGAAAGTAAGGAGTTCACTAAAGTAATTCCTTTTCTAGTAATTATTGAATATTATCTATAAAATCTTATCCGTCAAGGTATAGATGTCATATTTATGCTTATTTTCTTAAAATCATCCAAGTAGACTGTGTCTATGCATATTCACTAAGCTGTTAACTCAAACTTTAAAATCCAAGCCTAGTTCTTCGAATTCCATTGAATTTTCAGTATGATCTTCCGCACTATGATACTATGATTTTCTTCAGAATCCTTATGAAATACTTAAATTAGTTAAATTTATAATAGATTTATTTTCCGCATATAACAGGGCTTATAACTTTGATTTTATTACCTTCCAATTTGATAAATTTTGGTTTTTCTTACTCTTTGATTAAACCAGCTTCATCTGGACAAAGAATGAGTGGACATAGAACAATCACCGCAAAATGTTCCACAAATAGACACACCGTAATACTACGCTGTACACCAGTGAAATATGTGCAGGAAATGAAAGCAATTTATGAATTACTCAATTATGAAATAAAAAATATATATCTATAAGCAACGACTAAACAAATTTAAGGTAACCACGGAACTTCAAAATTATTTTTTCCAATTTTCGCCTTAGCAATTTGAAATTTTACAGGCATTAAGAGTACACTAAAGGACATGACACACACACTTATAAAAGCATTATATTAATTTATTTATGAGTTAGGGGGTTTAATATAATATAATATTAGCAACAAATAACGTCAATGAAATTTGCTCCAGATTTTTTCGAAAGTGATTGAATTTTTATTATTACCTTCTCTAACCTTTTTTTGAAATAAAAGTTGGGATTAATCTTGAAGTTTGATTAAGAAATATCAACATTATCCAATGTAATATCTCAAAATTACTTAAACTTTTTAAAAAATCAGTAGTTTTAAGTTATTATATTGATTAATTTTGATATTTCTTACTCAAACTTCAAGATTAAACCCAACTTTTGTTTTAAAAAGGTTAGAGAAGGTAATAATAAAAAATTGAAGCACTTTCGAACAATTCTGGAGCATTTTTCATTGACGTTATTTGTCGCTAATATTATACCTAACTCATATGTCACAACACCCTAACTCATAAATAAACTAATATAAGGCTTTAAAATTTTGTTTGTCATGTCCTGTAGTTGTACTCTTAATGCCTGTAAAATTTTAAAGAGCTAAGGCGAAAATTTTAAAGGTCCCTGGTCGCCTTAAATGCAATCTATACATAATTCATTAATTCCCCAAAAGAATATATCTTTTATAAAGCTTTATGATCCCTCAAACTATGCGATTGGGAATCTTACTTCCCTGGTGATTAATCCAAACATATATATCTGGGAGATCAAAATTTATTGCGTAAATTATTTGTAGATAGAAAACAGAGAAAAAGGAGGAAAACAAATAGGAAAACATGGTTGACTTAATGAGTTTGAAGAAGTAATTGGAATTCAGGATTAGTCATGAAATGCTCTGTTAACAACTGTTTACAAAGAATATGCAAAAGCTTACGGCAAGAGGTGGAAATCATAACTACTTCGTTGCTGCTGCAAATCCCCACAAAATTCATGTTTATTATTTTTATTTTTGCTTTAGCTCAAGAGTTGTAGAAATCAATTTATGCATCACTCTTGTGAAGCGTGTATAATCATGAAATTTAATCCGTAGTGAACTAATTTTAAACAGTTGTCGTAGAAAAGGAAGTCAGCAGGAATTCCCTGATTATGAAGAGGTATTACACATTGCTGATTTATCATCTCTACATATACCTGCATTCATAGCAAAATAGAGTATTGTTTATTGTCATAGGTTCTTATTTGAATCTTGCTTCTTCTTGTACACTGGACTCTACTTCCAATAATATTTTGTTCATAGAACTTTGAGTTGATCATTCATATGAAATGTATATATTAGTTTAAATAGTAAAAATAAATCAGTTTCATTTAAATAAAGTCAGATATTATTATATAAAATGGTAATAATTTCAGAAGGAGAATACATAGAATTGGCAATAAACAAGAATGTAAATTTTTTTGAAATTTTTATTTTTAATGAAACTCTAGAGTCTTTGACTTCCCCTTATAAGTATATAAGTATTTATCCCCTTATAAGTAACACCTAATAAGTATTTTACAAGTCATTATATGTATTTTAAAAGTAAGTGGAGGCCAGGATTGTCTGGTTGGTAGAGCGTCAGGCTCATAGACCTTCGGTTACTAGTTCGAATCTCACCGGCTAAAAGAATCCCCGAGTGTGTGGCGGTTGGCGCTCGTAAAATCTGTCGTGGTCGCAAAGTCCTCCATGTCGAGAGTAATACCACTGGGGGTACTGGGTCAGAGGTGATAGTTCTGTGTTCCAAGTTTAAATTACGATCTGAGATGTATGAATGACTTTGTATGAGTGTAGTCCGCCTCCTAAAAAGGGTTGTGACGTGTGTGTAGCTAAGTCGATGGCTCTACTCATAAAAAAAAGAGACGCATTTCTTAGGTTTAAAATCTGCTGATCGTATCAGCTGGGGCTTGTCCACGACAAGGGCTATGAGTCACAACACAACAACAACAAAAGTAATTGACCAAATCAAAGGGCCTTTCTTCCCAGTAATAAGCACTTTAAAAATTTAAAGATTTTTCTTTTCATATTAAATACGGGATATCATGATTACATGCATTATGAAGAGACCCTTCTCTCAAGCACTATCTATTTCTGAGGGAGATTTCAAAAACTTTACTTCCCAGGAACTTATTTGGAAAAATTTTGACAATTTGCGATCCACAATCACTAAATAAAATATTTAACATCTCGATTCTTTTTGACAACTTTGTTTTCGAGTATATTTTCATGACTCCTCGATATGACATTAAGGGTCAAACATTCCCATTTTCGAGTGATTTTACAAAATGAAACTTAGACTCAAATTTAGCAATTATTCGGATATCGCCAAAATACGTCCATATTCGATTTCACCATTTTGTAGGTGTAGCTAACTAATCAGAATACTCTGCCAATATTTTCAATATGAACGTCATATATGATTCGCTAATAATATTAGTTTAGTCACGTAAAATATTGCTTAACTAATTGAATCTTATCACAAAAAAAGCATGATGAAAGAATATATATAGCAACTTAAGTAAAAGTTTCACACTATCAGTAGATAATTTTGATGGAATAGACATGTTTCAATAAAGGGAAAATTGTTGGAAATTGACGAAATAATTTTATTTGTTGAGGTGAAAGTCATTGCCAAAATTTTAAGTTGTAAAATCTCCAAAAATAGAGTAAGGGGAATGCAGATGACCACTAATGATTTATCTAGGAGCCATGAGAATTTAATCTTTTTCTTCCTCCATTTTGGCGAGAAAAAAAAACAGTAATCGGTTTTAATGACTTCAACATAGTCATGAGTTTTCATACAAAACCAAAATTACTCAAATCAAATGAAAAAATAATGCGTAAGATCATACTGTCAAATTCTATCAAACAATTCCATTATAATTTTTAAAGTATAAATATGACTTTTCTAATACCAATTTATCATTTTTCTTACATAGGATTTCGTACGCATAAGTTTCTTAATATTTAAAAATTTTCTAGCGAAATGCAAATAAATGAAAGAAATGAAAACAATTTAAAATTTAGAAAAAAAAACTTTTTAAAAACTTTTTATATTAGTTTAAAAATAATAAGACTTCAAAATTATTCATATTTGCTAGATAATTTAGATTGTTCTTTTGTGAAGAGTATAATAATAATAATCTTAGGAATTCACAAAAGTATTCCAATGGTTATTTTACCTTTACAAAAATATATAAATATATAATATCATTCCAATTTAATTATTTAGTATCAAAATAAATCCTTTTTCAGAACTTTAATCAAATGAATATCTTTCTTTTAAGTTTTAAAACAAAATTTATATTTTGAGATTAAGTCTGGATTTAAAAAAGATATTTGAAATTTTCCGAACAGAAATAAATTAATATTAAAACCATGAGTGATTGAAATATCTTCTAACATATCCAGGTAAAAAAAGGAAGCCTTATTTTATTTTGAATTGCTTTGTAAGAATAATTGCCTTGCTCTTAAATTTCAAAAATTATAAGAATACAACAGAAAGTTTCGAATTTAAAGAATAATAACAGCTTCAAAAAATAGTTATTTTGATATTTTAATCTATATTTAAAAAAATATATGCATTAGTTATTTTTAGTTCATTAAAGTTTCCTAATGAGTTTAAGAACATATATAGTTCCATGACATTGGAACTTTTAAATTTAATGACGGCTCATAATAGATAAAAACAAGAATATTATTTTAAGAAGTATTATTTATGAAATTGACTAACTAGTTTTTTAATAATTAAGGCTTTTTGTAAATTTTAATTGAATTCCCAAAAAATCTTTATGTAAAATTTAAATGCTTTTTTAAACACTGATCTAATAATTTATGTCAAATCCTATGCATTATTTCAGTTGGTATTATCATTTCTTATCAATTAATACAGACCTACAGTGATTAATAAGAATTTTGGGAAAAGAAATGTTGACGAATTCTATAATAAAATAGTCAATGATTGAAAATTCATCTTTTCTTCAAAATTTAAATTTTTTAAAAAAATCTCACTTCTAATTTAACATATTTTGTGAGAAACCCAAAATATAACCTCGATTTACTTACAACATATTGTAGACAAAATGTTTTAATTATGATAATGACTGACAGCTCGAATTCTTCAAGCGGTATTTAAAATCACTTGGTTTGCTGTTATTTGCACTCATTATTTATTTAAGTAATATGGCTTTTAATAAAAAAAAAAGTCTGGTTTTCACACAATTTCAAAAATTGCGTATTTTTTATGCTTATGTATTTTTTTTCTTTCCTATAGAATAGGTTTACATAATTACTTTTTAAAAAAAGAAATAAAGTTTGTCTTTGTAAAATTTTAAGACTTAGTAGATCACTGTTCTCAATTTGTACTGTATTTGAACTGAAATTTTCATTTTTTTACGCACAAAATTTCAATTATATATTAAATACTAATTCACCAATTTTGATTAAAATGAGAATATGGAAATATATACAAAAATTTGTGTTTAATTCAAAAATCAACTTTGAAGTTAAATTCTTACAATCGGATGGCGTAACAGTTGTTTAATTCGTTGGTAAAAATGTTGATATGCCAAAAAATATCCTGAAATAAGTTAAATTAATTAAATTGACTAGAAATACATGCATGTGCGTTTTGATCAGAAGTTAAAAGACCAATAAAATAAAATTTCAAGATAAAAGAATCTAAATTTTCATATTAGTAAGCTAAATTTACAAACAAATCTACAATGCATCTAACTAAGCATAAAATATTTGGAGTTTGAATATCACGAATTACAATGAATTTAAATAAAATGGAAGCATTGACATAACCCTTCTGAAAATTATGCAGCAAATAGTGTTTACATTTCTTGTTCACTGAATAAATCTAATTTCAAATATTTTATGACAATATAGACTTAATTTTATTTTTCTAAATTAACTCACAGAAATATTGGCGTATTAATATAACCTCAACGGATGATTATAAAATGTATAAATGTTTATTTAACTAACAACTGCGTGGACAGCATCTTTGATTTATTTATTACATTCATTGAGAATAAAGTTATGGTAATCAATTAATGACAATAAATGTAATGTATTGCTAAATGTTTAGAAATATTCATTGGAATTCCTGTCATATGTTATCATCATTTAAGTATCTTCAAAAGTTCGCTGCTTATGCTTGTAAGCCATTTCTAATTAGATTACATTTTTATTTCTTGATGGATTTTAGTTTCGAATCCGATCCCATTGAAGAACCACCGTATAAGTGGGTCCGTTTCACGTTAATCCGTCGTGGCCTAATGGCATCTTACTGTTGTAAAGCGCTAGTTTGAAGGGGTACCAGTTCTTGTGTCCTCCTCGTCATCTGAATGCGGTTCAAAACTATGAGATAAATTCTAAAATCACTTTTAAGTTGTTTTAAAAAGTTGGAAGCTTATATAACTTAAATCTTCATTTAATTTTCTTATGTTTGGCAAAAAAAAATTCTCATATTTAGATCATGGTATGAAACACGGGGAGGGGCGGGACAAATGGCGGACGGTTAGACAACATATTAAAATTTATATGGTTATTTTCCAGCAGTTTCAAACAAAACATCTATCTAGACACTCATATTATAATAAGAATATATTAAAGACATTTTGGTTTTCTTAACTTATTTGACTTGGCTGAATATTATAAAATAAGCCATCTAACAACGAAGTAATTTATTCAACTTGAAGTGTTTTCAGCAACGGTGTGCAACAAACTTTATTTTCAATCAAACAAATGAATGATGTTGATAAAGAGAATGTGAATTTCATTTCAATTCAATTCAATGACTTCTAAAGCTTGCGAATTCCCTCCAAATGTATCTTCCAAATACCATTTCATCCAAGTAAACTGTTTCCATCTTCTTAATTAGTTCTTTGTGACACGAAAACACACTCATTAGATAACACTATTCCGGGATTAAACTGCCCTTAAATGCTTTTCATTTCCATCGGAAATAATTGCAAACGCTTTTTGTTTCTGCGAATTCCATTCATTAAGATGCCATGAAAGAGATAATTTAGTTGAAGGAATTCTACGAACTCTTGTTTTATCATTGAATAAAACGCTTTTATATATTAGAAATGGGAACAATGAAAAAAGATACAAAATTTAATTCTGCATATATATACGTATTACCATTACAATCCTTATACATATATATTTAAATTATAATGATCTATTTCAATTTCAATGTAAAATTAAAATGAAGATAATTGTGTCGTATCTTATTAAATATTTCAGTTGGTAATTACAGTCACTCCGATACATTAAATTAACGTGTATCTCTTTTTTTATTTTATAAGAATGTATAGTGATAACTATGTACTCTTATAAATAACTATTGTTTAAATTACTTTTAAATACTTTAGAATGATGTTCACAATTTAGTGTATAAGTGAATTTCTATTTCATTCTGAGTTTGAATCCGATATTTATTTAAATATAGAAAAGTAAAACCGAATTATGTTTAAACTACATTTTATTACGTAGGATAATATGCACGAGTAACTTTACTGATACATTTCTAAATAATTCTGAATTCGAATCAGTTCTTTATAAAATATTTAAAAAGGCGATTTCTAATTATTTATCCATTTTCATTAGAGCTTTATATGGAAACTAATAGACTGAAATATATTCAAAATTAACAGAAATTTCAAAATATCTTATTGACTTTGTAACATGATTAATTTCCGTAATTTAGCTGTGTAGTAGAATTAAAATGCGCTCATTATCATATTTTTACAAAAAATCTTCGCATGCGGAAAATTAATTTGATGAAAAATTATTCATAAAATACAAGAGCTTGCTTATTGTACCAAAAATAAATATATAGTGTATTTCTAAGTTAAATTTCCCCGAAAAGTTAATTTACTATTATGTAAGTATTCTTAACAATTAAAATTAAAAAAATAAATAAATAAAACTTCAAAAGGATGTAAAGTCTTGAATGATCACTACTTTTCACATCTAATGGGCAAAAGTTGGTTTTGCCATCAACAATAAAATGTCCAGGGAGCAACAATAAAATGTCAAGGCTGCGAATACAAATTCAGTCTCCTATTAGTACGAAATTTTGTACGATATTTTTGCCACCAAATTGTTCAACATTCTAAATAATGACCAATATCATGAAGATATCCTAACTGTTAATAGGCATTTCACGATAATAGAGGAATTAATTATAAAAACTCAAGTACCCTTTACAAAATATTCTTATGGAAAACGTCTGGTTTAAATCTCAGCGAGTGTGATTGACTATCCGACCCAACCGAAGGCAAACGGTAAAATAAGATTGAATGACCGAACCACCGCAACAGCAACACTGGCAGGAGCTGTGTTTGAGTATTAATTGCTACCACCGGCCACGATACAACCCTTCACGAATAAAATTCGTTCCGTCATCTATGGGAGGAGACAGACCACAACTTCTCGTGTACCCTCTTGTGTAGCGAGATCCAATCACCATGGCGGAAGAATGTCTTTCCCATTTCGGGGTGCTCCCCCCAGTTGAACAAGGTAAAAGATAAAAGATTCGATTTATTCAACAAGAAATACATGAAACAAGACACATCAGAAATATAGACAAAGCAGCATTTGTTGAAATGAACAATTACTTCGCAATCGTTATTAAAGCGCATCAACAATGCAATTGATTAAAGGTGACCAGGGACCTGTAAAATGAAATTATTATTACTTACCCTAACCCTTTTAAAACAAAAGATAGTATTAATGTTGAAGTTTGAGTACAAAATATCAAAATTAAACAATGCAATAACCCAAAAATCAGTAGTTTTGGGATATTGCATTGTTTAATTTTGATATTTCGTACTCAAACTGCAACATTAATACCATCTTTTGTTTTAAAAGGGTTAGAGAAAGTAATAATGAATATTGGAAGGCTTTCGAATAAATTTGAAGTGCCTGGAACATTTTTCATTAACGTTATTTATTACTAATATTATATTAAACCCGTAATTCATAAATAAATTAAAATAATGCTTTAAAATTTTGTGTGTCATCTCCTATAGTCTTACTTTTAATGCCTGAAAAATTACAGCTTGCTAAGGTGAAAATTGGAAAAGGTCATTTTAAAGGTCGTTGGTTGCCTTAACGAATTACATGAGTAATAAGATATCATTCCTATATACGTCTCTATCTGTATGACTTCTGTAACAGGACATAGAATTCAAAACCTGATCTAAAACCTTGACCTTAATATAGACACCACTGAAACCCATTAAGAATTTGCGTACTCTTTTCCGACGATGGAATGAACTACCTAAAAAGTATATCACAGATCTATAAAAATAAACTGAAAAGGCGAACGTTGTACTTTTTGCCTGTATTACACAAGTGAGCAACCACATTAGATTTCGTATAAAGTGATATTTCTTTATTATTTTCCTCATGAATTTTCTTTGTAATTTCTTTGCTTGCTATTTTCTTTTATTCTGGGACGGTGGAATTTTCTTATTGATTTCAATTAGTCTTTTTTCGACTCAATCCCACAAGTGGGCAATCAAACGATCTTTCATAAACAGATTTTTATTTATTGTATTACTTTGCTTATGTTATATATATATGCTTTGTCTTGTATATTTTTGTAATTTTTTTTTCTTTTCCTCTTATATTATTATTTGTTATATACAAAGCGCACAAAGATAAAATATTGCAATCATTGACGAATTTGAACTCTAATTTTTGACAAATCTTCAATTTAGTCTTCATCGGGCGTACTTAATTCATAGACTTAGATCTAAGATCTAGTCCAAATAGAACGAGATCAAAAATCTCTACGAAAGAATAAATTTCTTGTTTTAATATCATTAAATCACTTTTCTAAATGTCATAACTTAAATATGCTATGAAATGATAAAAATGAATCCAAAACGCTGCCTTTCATATAAGATATAAATTATAGATATCGTCTGCGCAATGTATCAAACATTTTTCCAACTGCTATAAACATCTGACAATTTATTTAATTTTGTCGTCTGAAAATAAATTTCTTTTTAATTAGAAACATATTTTTACTTTGTGGTTTTTTCCGATAAAGCAAATTGTTATGGGACAAGCAGTATATATTACAGTTTATTTCTGACATGAGACTACAGAAATAATAACACAAAAGCTTTGAAATGTTTCAGAAAGATTTTCAAGCCGATCCCACATAATTGATTGACATAAAAAGATTAAAGAAAGTCAAGAATCATTCTAGAAGATCCGAGATGTGATAAACCCATCCACTTCGATTAATGACAAATATATCGATAAAATCAAAGAAGTGATTCTTTATAATCATCAATTTGTCAGTATGGAACAGACTTGAACAAGTTTCTGTATCATTTTGGTTCTTATTAAGCAACTTTAAATAATCATTTCTGATTGCGATGTTTCGCTTCAAGTGATTTCATGAAATTTAATTTTTTGTCCCGAAAATTAATAATGTGTTTAAATTACCTGAGTGGTGCTTTGTCAAGATTACTTTCTCAAATGTATTATTATCGGTTACAAAACTAAAATGAATGTATTTGATACAGGATTAGTTTAACAAACAAGTGAATGGCACTTGAAATTAATTAAGACTTAAAAGTTATTAAGTCAAAGTTATTAAATAATCAGGGTAATTTGATAATATTTATCGCATCATTTGTTATGCATTAGGATACCTACCAACTAACTTACTAAACTTTAAATATTAGTACTTGAATGCTTTGTGCCATTTACATGAAAAAATTCCTCAAAAATAGCCTGAAATATGATAATAAATGATAAGGTTTGCACAACGATGAAGAGTCTTTTCCAAATGTAATTATTCTTCAGGAATTTTTAAAACAAAAATCCAATAAATATTAAATATTAGCTGCGTTTCCCCCTGATATGGCATCATGAAAAGTTTTGGCATTGCCAAATAAGAAATTGTTCTCTCTAGCCACATATTTGGTATAATTTATTTGATAAAATTTAAATTCTTAGAGTACTCTGAATTGATTTCGTAAAAACGAATTTAAGGTATAAGGTATGTTTTGATATTTAAAAAAAATAATAACAGAAGTGAATTGCATTCGAGGAGATTATTTTAAATGCTATACAATAAGATTTGCGAAATAAATTAATACCTATTATTCAATATTACATTCATATTACAGTTTGATCACAGAAGAATTCAAATATCAACTTACTGAAATATGCTCTAATCGATCTAATTTTTAAACATATGTTTTATATAATTTAGGAAAAAAATTAATTTTTCAAATTGTTTTAATCTAATAAAGTTACATTTTGTTTCAAAAATCGTTTATCAAAGTTTACACAAAATATATTTTTTTAAATCAATAAACAGCAGCGAAATATTTTTTACGTTACCTTTTATTTATTACATCTTAAATTTTAAGGCTTATTAGGGGAAATAAACATGTTACTTTGTCTTGATTTATTTTACAACTAGAAAATATTCCTTTGGTTCTAACAGTTGGAAATTAGGCGATTTATTTCCCCACTCTTCTTAGTTTGCATCATTCAAATGCCTGTATAAAATTATCGTAAGGAAGCTTCTTGTCTTCTGAACAGACATTTTATTTTATTACATTTTATGATGTCCGAAATTTTAAAAGTGAAGTGTTGTTTTTCATCTGGATGTAGGAATATTGATGAATAATTCAATGTTTACTTAAGTTGCGAAGGGAAACCAAATAGAGATCTAAATCAGTTATTTTGATTATGCTAAACACTTATCTAAAAGTAATGGAGCATTGAATAGACAATTTCAGAAATGGAGATTTGGCAGGACAATAGAAGGATTGTTATGATGAAGGAAAAGAGAAATGGTACCAAATGTTTCCAAAAATAGAATATTTATATTTATCAAATTTCCCAACTATATCCAATGGCTCTTTTGTAATTAACTATGTACCTCCATCTTATTGAAGCAATCTTACAAAACCATTTGACTATTCGAAAAATTGTTCTATCCAAGTTGTTCGTCGGATAATAGGGATAAAACAATGCTTGCTTTATCTCTCAGTTATCACAACTACACCATTCTAGTCTCCAACCATAGGCCTTCAGAGTTTTCATGAACGAATTTAATGATTTAATAATTTAAATGATTTTAATTTCTTATTGAGGCGCATTATTCTTAATTTGGTAAATACAACTAAAAATAATGACCCTATTTTTATATAGGTTTCTTATAACTTTTAAAGATAGCTGGACAATATTTTTTGAGATTTCTAATAAAATCAAAATTATTAAGTTGTTACTTGGTAAAATAATAAAACTATTCATTTTTAAATGTCGGTACTAAAAGTATGGGCTTAAGACAACTTATCCCATATTTGCGAAAGCATTCTCTGTTTTATATATTATAATTTGATTACCAAATGTATCCAAGGAAAAGCTTATTTATGTTGTAATTTACTATTTGAGTGGGTCTATTTTCTTTGTGGTTTTTTTCCCCTGAAATATTGTTTAATGCAGAGTTTTAGTGTTTAGTTTCTTTGTCGAAACTAAATTTCAAGATTTCACGTACTGACAGTAAACTCTTATTTATTACCTTATAAAGAGGTCAGAATTCTTTACTTATACCACATTCCAAACTGGATGGTCAGATTTCTTCTGAAGCTTTCAAAGAGGACGGTTTCAATCAAAATATTGTAAAAAATATTTCTGTTTTGAAAACTTAATAATTTTGTCTTTTTATTATAATAGCAGATCACGTATTTATTCCAAACCTTTTAAGAAAACGGAATAAGCTACGAATCTTATGTTTCCGGAGTAAACAACAAATATCAAAGGACGACATGAATCACGGAAGGGTCACGAATGTACACAAGTCACGAGAGGACATACAACATCACCCACCCTCTTGTAAAAAATCTAAAGGCAATAGTTTAGATACATATTATTTCTTTAAGGAATAAAAATTCCTCTGCATACTTAATCGTGAAAAATGAAATAAAATCCTCAAAGTAAATCCTAAAATTTATTTTTAATATTTCTCCCTTAAAATGATTGGACTGTAAGTAATAAATTTATAAAATGGAAAGAAAAGTTTTTAAATTAGGAGTTTCGAAAATTCTGCATTCAAAATCCTATAAAAATGATGAACAAAGATGACTAAATTGACACCAGTGCAATTTTTTTACTGAAGGATGCAAGAAAAAGATTTTTGAAATGTTGATATTCAAAATTGCTCAGTTTAGTTATATTAACTTCCCTCTGTAAAGCAACACTAGGGCTATTTTAAGAAGGACCCCGTAATTTTGAACCATTATCAGATGACGAAGGTGACACCTGAGCTAACATCCCCTCTTTACACAACACTTACCCAGCGGGAGGACGTTTGCCCCTGATAGATTTAACGAGCAACTGACCACCTGACACGTCGGTTCTACGATTTAATTGGGTGTCGAACTTGAAACCTTACGGCTCTTGAGCGAAGACCTTACCACTAGGCCACCACCGCTCTCAAATTTACAAAATGTCACAAAATTTGTAAAATACCGCAATTACGTAAGCGTTTAATGATATTTACAGCTCCTGATCTGCAAAACAAGAGAAACTGATTTAAAAGCTCAGGATTAGAGGTGAACAATAAGGTGCTACAGGAGAGAGCATCACCCCCTTTTCGCCAAGGATATTTAGCGGAAAATATTGCGACCCGATGTTGTTGTTGAAGGATATCTTCCTCCGGGAGATAAGACGCAAGAGTGCGGGGAGTTGGCGATTTTGAAAAGTGCGCCAAGGGGGTGATATTCTCTACGGATCAACCGAAAAATAATTTTTAACATAGTATTTATCAGACCGTTTATCCGTACAAGAACACATCAATAAAACTTTGATTTTACATTAGTTTTTTCGTGAGTTGCCGCCATACAACAGTGAAGAAGAAAATTTGACAGAGTTTCGCAATAACAGCTATTCCTTTTTTTACATAAATAAAGACAAAGATAAAATATTTAACTAGACTAAAAGTTAAACAAGAAAAACCAAGGAAATAGAAAAGATACATTAAAAAGTTTTTCCTGAC
>JAOUZG010040071.1:4302520-4315447 GCA_026289955.1 Argiope argentata
ATTATAATAAGAATTAATAAAATATATTATAATAAGAATTAATAAAAAATATATTATTATAAGAATTAATAAAAAATATATTATAGCAATTAACAATTGAGATGTCATCTAATTATGAAGCACAATAAATTCTTATTTCAGGATATTAATTGATTTTATGAATTTTCCTTGCCGTGCAGTGAGTGGGATAACTTCAAGAGACATTTTTTAATATAAAAATTGTGTTTTCAAAGAGTTACCCTAAGAGTAAAACCAAGATCGTTATTCAATTCAAAAATAAACATTTTTAATAATTAATAAATTGCCATTTTATCATGAATGAAATTGCCATATTTTTTTAATCATATATAATTTTTTCGTCATGGAATGAATCATTTATCTTGTTTCATTTTGAATAAAATCAGCTAATTTATTTTAATATTTTTTGAAACGTCTAATAAATTGTTAAGAAACAGCAAAAACAAAATTTTACACTTAAAACTATGTATATTTATTTCTCTTATATTTGAATTTTGAGTTGAATGTTTTTCTTTTCTTGCAATAAGCCAATCTCCAGTGGATATTCTTCATAATTCAAGATATGTAGTTAAATTAAAAATTTCCGATTTTTTAATTTCAAATATTAAAGCATGGAAGAAAACTTCTACTTCAAAATTTTAAAAATTTATTAACTTTTGCTATTTTTAAATATATAGAATTTTTTACAGTTCATCAAAATAGAGAAGTTAGATTTTCAAATCCTTTTCTCTTCTAATATAAAAGGTAATTTTAGAATGCTATTAAAATCTCCAAAATAACAAGCAGTGAATTCCTTTCGTTTATTTTCTTATTCATTTGCATAATTAATCAATTTTTAAAATACAGATATACTCTCATTTAATTTTTATTAAAATAATGTTCTGCATTTTGAGTCCAATTACATTAATAACTTCTTAAAATCATTTGATGAAACACAATTTTTTGAAGTGTAGCTTAGACGAACATCTTTATTTAAAGGTGATTCTAGTAACATTCAAAATATATTATTCAGATTTCCTTCAACTTTGATATTTAAATAAATTTTATATCGAAATGTTACTTTAATAACTAAAATTCATATAGTTTTATGATTATTATATGCTTGTATTTTGGACTGTGTCATGTGATATGCAATATATTTTGATATTATCAAAAGTGATAACTAGAATCGATTATTACCAAATAAAACCTTTTTAAAGTTTGTTTTTTAATACTAAAAAATATGCTAAAGAAGGAAAAATTAGCTTATTTTTCTTACTAATTATCTACATCTAATTATATTAGGTTATAATTCTAATAGAGAATATTTTTTTCTGTTTATTGCAGATTTCCTGTTAATGTTATCCGCATTTAATTACTTATAATTGTAACCATTGGCAATTTCTCAAATCTTTATTAAGAAATTAGACATAATTTAAAGAAATAATTGGGTATTGAATGATACAATTATTCACTGAATTAAATTTAGAACTGTTTGAATATAAACTTTTGCATAAGGTGACTTAAACCGAGAATTCTATTTTCGAATTTTCTTCTGTGCAGACATTTTTAGTCTATTGATTTTACTATGCATCCATTAAAAAAATAAGTTAAACTAAAATATAAAAAAGTAGATTTTTCATTAACATTTAAATCGAAAAAGATATAAAATGAAATTTTCAATCATATAAAAGTTTAATATTTTCTTATCAGCTAAATATACGATAACATATTTCCTCTTAAATGGAAAATTAGAGAACAAATTAGATAAAAACTCCCTTCTGTAAACTCTGAATGGATAGATTTTTGTATAAAACAGACGATTTTTTTTCATTCATAAAAAGAATAGGGATGTACTTTTATTTTGATGAAATATTTATATATGTTGCTTCCACTTCTTGCTACTTAAACAGATTATCAATTAAATATTAGAAAAGAAATAAAATGTAAAAAATAAAATATTGAGTTGCTACATTACCTTGCATTTTTATGAAATTATACTCAACAGCATATTAGTTAAATTGAGCATGACGTGACTATTTGAAGTAATGGCTAAATAATTCGCTTGAGTTATTTCAAACACGAGAGCATTTAACAGCTTAAGAGGTTTTATTTTAAAATAAAACCGTCACAAAAATTTCGTCTATCCCGATTTTGTAGTTATGATTTATGATAGTCCGTTTTGAAAAAAAAATGTAAACTAATTTTTAAAAAATTATCTTTAGTCCTTTTTGCGTGTGTTATAAAATATTTTAATTTGCATAATTTGTTAAATACTTTTGTTATATGTGACATTTTTGGCTTTGATACTCTCATTAGTTAAAAGCCATATGAAATTCCAAGTAGCCAGTAGGTTCATAATTCTATAGTAAAACATGTAATTTTAATGCTGGTGAAAAATTTAAAATTCTTTCAAAAATTCGATTAAGCGTAATAAAATATTCCATTTTGAAGAAATCGTATAGAATTACAATTTTTAAATTGTAATAAAGACAACATATGAAGAATTCGGAATTGCTTCAAAATTTGCGTTTTGATATTTGATATTTTTACTTAGTTATAACATATGGTATCAAACTTTAAGAATCGTCTATATAATTCCTTAAATGGTTTTATCTTTTATTTTTCTTTCAAATCATACATACATTGCAAAATCATTCCATAAAATATGATCAGATTTTCAATCGCAGATGTCTGGAACCGTAATGCTAAATTTGGAAACTTTAAGATTAAATTCTTAATTAATTGAAAAAATTTTAACATTAAATTAAATTGATTACGTTAACTTGGAGGACAATATTTTCAAGTTATTAAATGTTAAAAATTCTTTATTAATAATTTTAATTAAATCCAATCAAGTCTATCGTATTAATTGCAGTATCTATGTATTATGATTGAAACTTTTATTGCATTTGAAAGCTTTGATGATTTCCTTTAAACAAGTAATATTAAAGAAAATTAAGACAATTCCAAATTTAGATCAACAAAGAAAATTTTTAATTTAATTACTTTTTTAAATAATAAGAATTAATATTTATATGTATGTACATATTACAGAATCGCAATATTAAGTGGTAAAATAGAACGCGGATTTCCTTGTAATTTTTCATTCTCCTTTCCGAATTTCCTTCTCGACACGTAAAGTTAAGTAGTAGAAGTTATCAAAAATCGAAGGCAAAAATTTTAAGCAAAAATTTTAATTTTATGGACAGAAATCGGATTTAACCCTAAAGCTTAAAATTTCTTCAATTTCATTTTTTGAGAAAATTTCTTCATTCTAATCACTAAGTCATAACTGCTAAACCACTCTCAAAAATCATTTGGAAAAAACGTTTTCATAAAGAAAAGGTTTATCAAAAAATTATTGATTTCCTCAAGAAATGAACTCGCACTTTTCACCTTCAAGGAAAAATACTTAAATCCTTGCATTTTACCGATTGAGCTACCGCCTGTTGAATTCAATTTTCATTACAATCTTCTAAAACTCTAAAACTAAAAGTTCTAAAAATCAATTATATATAATTAGTGGATAAATATTTGAAAAGAAAAAACTGTATTAACATCCAATGTCATCCACTACAAGTTAAAAAAATATTTGAAATTGAGTTGAGGAGTAAAATGTATTTTAATAAGAATTGAAAATTTGAACAAGGTACACAAAAATATATAGGTAATGTGTGAACTAATAGTAGGATTTGGAAAAGAACTTTGATGATTTTAATTAAATTGCTCCTCGTGTATCCTCCTAGGAAATATATATTCATTTTAGATTAATATTTCATTTAAAAATTTTTCTTTGTAATATCAATTAAATTATCATTTTGTAATGAAAATAGAATACCACTCTTCGCATTGATCGATTATTTCTGAATTTAGAAAACAATTATTTAAAGAGCTATTGTCTCTTATTTCTCCATCACAGACAGGGTTAATTTTTATAATTTAGCCATCGAAAGAACAATTTCATTCACCTATCCATCATTGCAATCGAAAAAAAAAATGGAATCGAAAAAACAATCGATTGCGACAATCGACAAATTAATTCACCCTTCAATGACACGAGCACGCACAGGGCACACGAAAGTCGATATCGGTGAATGAAAAATTCACGACTTTAAATTGCCCATTAGCGAAACTGTATTTCTGCGAGGATGAACATCATCCGATTACACGTCCATCCTCACAACGGGAGACTTATATAAGAACGAGCCTCTTCCAGAATGACTTCTACAAGATTATTTTCCTTTGTGATTTTTATTGTCGTTGTCGTTGTCAGGGGAGGAAAATTAGTCCGTAGAAATTCTCCGTGCTTTCTGAAATAATCGTGCTCTGAATTTCAAAGGCGCACGGGGTATTAAATTTTTACGAGCAACGGAAATGACGACTTAATTCTTTCCTATTGTGAATACGGAAAGACTTTTCGGGGGAAAATGTTTGTTCAGTATAAACGTTTGTGAAATAGAAATTACAAGCATTTTGAAATCGAAAGCGAGAAGTTTTAGTGTTGAGTATTTGAAGATGTAGACGTAAATAATTTTGTAAAGCTTTTGTAATCATGTTTTGTCGATTCCGTTATGACATTGATTATTTTATTTGGTTATTTCTCATTCGGGAAATGTCAAGAGATATCTTCAAAAAATTGTTAATATTTAAAGTGAACTAACTTTATTAAAATGGTAATTTGTTTCCTTTTCTTTAATAACAAGAATTATAAAGACTACTGAATAAACATTTTGTATATGAATTGAGTTTATAATATGCACTTCCAGTTTTTGATTACTAACCCTTTGCACTCGGAAAAGTATTTCGCTGCAAAATTATTTATCTAATAAAAGATATAGTTTATTATTCTACACACACACACACACACACACACACATATATATATATATATATATATATATAATAAAAATTGTTTAGATATGAATTTTTTTAGAAAGTTTAATTTAATTTTTTTTATCATTTTTAACAAAATTTCGAAATTGAAAAAAAAAATTAACGTTAAAAAGATGCGCTAATTTGCGAGTGAGAAGTGCCATCCAAGGGTAAAGGATTAATTTCACCTACAAACAAGTTATAAACTTTCCCCTTTACTTGAAAAAAAAATTTTGATAATGTTCTGATTGTTTAGTAAAATGTATGTCATATTTAATCCAGACGAATGAAATTTGGTTTATGATCTTTTCACTTTTCGGGACGGGAGGCCTCTATCGTAAAAGCATGCACGAGACGAAGCGTGCGAGAGGAGAATCATCCCACATATTTTGACGGGGATTTTGCGTTACTATGCCTAATTCCCCCCTCCCCCCAAAAAATGTAAGTCTTAACGTTGTCATCTTTGCTTCTTCCTCTGAAAATTAGCGTTTAATTACGATAACAAATCGAAACTAAGACTTTCCATAATAAAACAAGAATGAGCAAAATGTGTCCAAAAACTACGCAAAATACAACACAACAGAACTGACAGTAAAACCCAAATAAACCAGTTAAAATACATTAAAAATAATTTTTAAAAATTCTCAAAAGGGAAGACCAAAATGGTGAATGATTCTATCAAGGGGGAAATTACAAAACGTAGCTCTCTCTCTAATTAAATTATTCCTATCAATTCCCCCACAACAGCTGAGGCGTAAAATACAAAATTCAAGCTGAACGTGAGCAATCTGAAGGTCAGGATACTAAAACTATACTTCAAAGTAATGTGTCAGAGAGTAGGTGCGTTTAAAAACTGTTCCTTTAAAAAAATGAACCATGAGTTCGATTTCCAGAAATGCGTGGGTGGCACGTCCGGTTATAAGACATGTTTCTATGTGAAGCATATATGACACGCCTGACACAAAAGAATGACACTAAGTTCGCAGATGTTAGCCAAATATTAAGAGAAAACCATTCAGAGGATCTTGGATGTATATATTTCTTGTTTTCCGTGTGAGAGTCAACATAACTACAAAACTTATGCTACATATAAAATTTGTTTCATGAGCTTAACATCTGAAATAATGATCCATATTAAATTTTGTATCAATATATTAACCTTTTGTCGATCTGAACTCGTGCTCATAATTTAAACATAATTAAAAGCTACAATGATGACATAATTTAAAAATACAATGATTAAATGGCAGTTGGATTATCATATAATTAGCGTTATAGTTCTACATCAAATTCTGGCTTCGTTTCCTTTTACTCGTTTATTAACCGTACGCAATTGGCAAAAAATCAGAGATCAATAGCTGGAATCAATAATAAAGAAACATGCGAGCATACGTTTAAGCATTTAAAACTATTTCTTGTTAATGCATACCTTAAACCTTTCATCATCAAACTATGAAATATACAACTCCCATTCATGGAAATAAAAATCTGAAAAGTTCAATTGTTTGCAATCTTTCCCAACAACCCAATTTTAACCCTTTGCTGTCAGATGTCGAGTGTGACTGGACATTCAAGACCCTGCATCATTTTGACGTTTTTATTTATTTTTCAAATTTAATTGTTAAAAACACTTGCATAATGGTTAAGAGATGTAAATTAATTTTTCAAAGAAATTCGACTCAAAAGAATTTATTTTTCATAGTATTAAACAAATCTTTGCATTAGGTGAATAATTTTGTAATTATTTTTCGGACTGCAAAGGGTTAAGCAGGGAGAGGGAAGTTAATTACTAGATTATGATAAGATTATATTTAAGCCAGAAATCTTTGGGAGACCACTCTTGCTGATTATTTATAATGTCCATTTCGAAGTTCATTCTTTTAGCATTGCAATCAAAATATTGTAAAAATTCTTTTTATAATTGTTTTCAATTTAAAGTTTAATTATTTTTAATTCTTTTAAAATGAAACCCATCTGCATCTATACCAAACTGGACAGTAGCTAAAGGAATCATAGAAACGTAAGTGTTCTTCAGTACAAAGATGTTAACCCTTTGTAGTCCGAAAAATAATTAGATGCAAAATTATTCACCTGATACAAAGATTTTTATATAAATAATTCTCTTAAGTCAAATTTCTTTGAAGAACTAATCTACAATCTTAACCATTATGTAGGCGTTTTTAACAATTAAATTTGAAAAATAAATAAATAGGACGCTAAAATGATGCACAGTCTTGAATGTCGAGTCACACTCGACATCGGACCGCAAAGGGTTAAAATCTGAAAAAGGCTCAAAACACAAAACATCATAGCGATACTCGGTAAAGAAAGTCGTTTCGTGTTAGATTTATTTTCATATTTTGTTTGACGCGTCAAACGAAAATTTAAAGAAAAAATCAATACAGGAACTATTAAGAACCCCAAATTATGTACGCCTAAAGTTATATCGGTTTAATCAGAAATATTGTTTTCACTTTTTCGAAATATCTTGAACAATGCATACTTTCCGAGAACATTTTGTCAAAGGCTTTCAGATCCGGAGCCTGAAACTCCTTTTCATCTTATATTCAGGATATTCATAGATCACTATTCCAACCCACTTTATATCATACGGAATCTCTGAATACCCTAAAATGATGACCGAACTTCTGCGTCGGTATTGCTGGGCACATCCCCTTAAACAGGATGCATGCCCCATCATTGGTAAGCGGCATACATCGTTCCTATACCCACCAAGGTGGCGAGAATCATCCATTGTTCCAGATATCATTCTTCTCTATATTTGATGTGCCCAAAACATACCCTTTGGGGGATATAAAAAAGGAGATAAAATTCCTTACTTAAATCATATTAAAAGTCCCAAATCCGAGGTTTCATTTCTAATGACAACAAAGTCTAGAAATTTCTTTTTCAAGAACCGACTTTCTGGCACAGAGGCAAAACGTCTTCCTTATGTTCTGGGAATACCAGGTTCGAATCCCGGTTAGGGCATGGTTGATCTACCGTGTGTGCTATCCATGAGATGTGTGAATGTACCACCCCCCATCTTGTAAAAAGGGGCTGTGCAAGCGAATGTGTGATAGAACTAAGTAAATCCTCTACCTATTTCTAGGTGCTCTGGTCCTTGTGACTAACATAGGCTGCGATCTTGACTCATCCAGTTATGGACCATGTTCTAGCACTGCTGACCAATGCGGGCATGCAACAACAACAACATGTTTCAAAAAATTCAAATTATCTAAGTTTCGATTCACTACTCAAATTTCCGAAAACATGAAAAATTTTTTTTGGTCAAATCAGAAATCAAATGTTAAAAAAATCGTAATTTTTAAAGTGATTTTTTTTTGTGTTTTTCACGTGCATTGCAATTATCTTTCGTATGAAGATAAATTTTAAATAAAATTAAAAATAGATAAAAATAGTGAATTTTTTGAAGGGATGCAAAAAAAAACAGCAAATGGAAATTGACAACCTTAAATGAACCAAAACTTTCTTGCTAATTTGTTCCTTTAAAGCTTTTTGAAACCATCGTTTTCATCGATATTCTGTAGGCGCTTTAATACATCCATTCTGAATTTTTTCCGCATATACTTGATTTCGTGTTATTGATGATACATTACTGATGAAAAGAAACTAAACACTTCTGCAATTCCTTTTAATGAACATATTCGATGTCTTTAAAAAAAATCAAACGTCTCTCTCTGTGTTTGGTCACGTTTTTATAACAACAGAAAACTTAAAAGTGCTCGAAGTGAAGAAAAAAATTGCGAAACGCGATATCGAAGTAAGTGAAAAGTGTATGGCTTCCCACGTACTGTTCCAGTGTTTTTTCTTTTATTTTAAATTGATTTACTCACGACTTTCCTTTCTCTTAAACAAGTTATCGACAGAAACAGGAAAGTCCCCTTTTCACTCTAAATTTGATACTGTATTTGCATTTCTATTCACCACAGCACAACCGGCATGAAAAATGCCAAAAAAAAATGTCGAAATGTTTTTCAATTTACAGTTTCCTATTAAATTACGGACCGAAAGTAAATTCTTTTAAACTTCCATCTTTGTTTTCCCTCACGTGCGAAGATTTATCTTGAGTTCTTTTTTTTCTGACCATTTCTAGCCTTTTGGAAGTAAAAATCGTCACTAGACATTTGTAATTATTTTGATGATTTCCCTCAGGTTTTCCGCTGGTATTTTCTAGCAGGAACAAGATTACGTGGGGTACTATAAATATTGAAAATCGTCTGACGTAGTTCCTTATCTTTTAGTTTTAAGGGGCATTAACCAGGGGTTATATTTAATTAAGTCATACGCTATCTGCTTAAATGGGAAAGTTTTTGATCCCTTAATTTTATAATGACGGGCAGAAGGATCACATTGATAATATGTGCGAGGAAATCCAATTTGTTATCAAAGATTTAAATATTAAACTGTGTGTTTGGGCAAAAAGGTTCCTGTCTGGTACCAATTAAGTACTTCCAGTATAACTAAGATCTTGCTTTTTATATATTCATTGCATTCATTTCTACATTTAGTAAATAAAATATTCAGCATGTTATCAAAAATTCAGTTCGAGATTTCACACCGATTCAAGTACATCCCTTCTCAAAAAGTTTTGATGTAAAGTCTGATGATTCTTAAAATCTGATGAAAATATCTCTTCAAAATATAAAAAACTAGGTTAAATTTTAATATTCCTATTTTTTAAATGTCTTATTTCGCCTGAACTAAAAATTATATTTATTATATATTGATTGAACTAAATATTGGTTATGCATTTCATTTAAAGGTAATTTCTAATAATTAGCATTCTTTAAACTAATACGGCATATTTTTTTCGTGTATTAATATATTTTAATTATATTTTGATTGTTATATTTATAAATAATTAGATATTAATGTATAATTTAAGTCTATGTAATATTTTTTTCATGTTGCCATTATTTGTGTCAACATTTATTTGAATATATTTGGATTATTGGCATAAAAGTTTACCAGAGATTTCTATATTAATATTTATTAATAAATATACAGAATGAACGCGCAGTCTTTCCAAAGTTACAAATAAATATATTACAAAAAATATCCCTCTTGAATATGTGTACTACTTCTAGAAAATTTCTTCAGCAAATTTGTAATTAAATAAAGTAGCTTAACAAAATAAATAAAGTAGCTTAACACTTGCTTTCTTTGCAACTTGAAAAATATCAAAGAACAATATTAGTCTTCATCGTAAGTTGTCTAAAATTTCTTTACAATCATGTAATATTTCTCTGCCCAGTTAATTACGTGACAAGGAAAAAATATTTAGATATTTCCAAAGCCTACTGAATGAACGTGATTTTAATGAGCTAAAGATCTGGCGAAACATTTGGCGACGAATTTAACAACTAAAGCGAAATATCTTAAATATACAAGAATCTTGGCGATATCATCATTAGAAATTGTATTTAGTAATTTGTTTTCGAAGAAAAAGAAATTGAACTTAGTAATCGTCTTATCCCATTAGCTGTAAAAACTGCAGATGCGAGATGAGAACCATTCAATAATCTAGTTAAAAGATGAGTAGTTGATTGAATACTCATTTTGGAGTGTTGATTTATAACGAATTTTTTTCAGAGTGCTTTGTGCAGTTTCATTTGTTTAGTGATGATGTGTTCTAGTGTGTTGTTGATATTTTAATGTGCCTCTTTGTTTACGCTCCCTTAGCATTGTTGTTCGTATTTCTTGTGAAATAACAACACACACGAGCTGGTTGATTTATTCACTATGCATCCATTAGAAGAAGTTTTTATAACAGCTTGTTACATAATGTGATTCACACCAACTGTTGTCCAATCACTCAACGTTGATTAACTCGATGTAATATAGTTAATATCCATAACTAGGTCTAAAACTTTCCTTCAGTAGTAATGCCTGATTTTATGTCAATAATTACAAACAAAAACATGATCATTCTTTGAATGATATTTAGCTAAAATTCAAAATCATATGCACTGTCTTATATCTGAATTAGGACTAAACTATACAAAAAAAAGGGATTTATTACACCTTCTATGATTTGAACATTTCCCAATGTCATCTCGATTATTCTAAACAAGGTGTTTAATTATTTTAATAAGAATTATTTCGAATTATCTATCGATAGTATATTTGTTTATAGATTTTTACTTATTCCAAATGGTTTGTTTATTCAGATTGAGTTTATCTGGTTGGTACTAATTATCCAGCCTATAAAAGTGTTGCTTATTCAGGATACTGGATTATGTAGGTGTAGGGATAGAATTTTTTCAAGTGTAATGTCAATTATCCTAAATGATTAGCTTAATCGTTTTTAGAGAATTATTATTTAGAGTAATCAATTCATAATGTGATCTATGTAGATATCAACAATAAATCAAAACAATTAACTTATTCAATTTTCGACTTTTTTATGCGAATGATATAAAAAAGTAGGAATGAATATTTGCATATTTTTGAATATATTTCCATCATGATTATGGGAAAAATCCATCTGTTGTATATAAATCACTAAAATACATCGTTCTTTTTACATGCACAAATTAAACGTCTTAAAACTTACATTTTTTTATCTCTCTTAATTTCACTTAAGTCTTACCAGACAAAAACAATGTCTGATAAACAAAAAGTTCATAAGTACGTGTATAATAATGGTTAATAAAATAATCTCTTTCCCTGCAATTTTTTTCTCCTTTCTTTGCCTGTATAAAAGCAGAAAATTGTTCGAAAAAATTGTGTTTAATTAATCACAAAAAATGAATCATAATTGTGTTTTTCTGCGAGTATCCCCTTCTACTAACCTGTTAGTTAAATATGATCATTTCCGATTAAGTTTAAATTTGCTTCAGACCCTCCTAATTGCATTAATTTCTTTTGTAACCAGTAGTCGTATTTGCGTGTTGCCAAAAAATTCATTATTTTATTAAAACTATGAATAATTACTAATTTTTGCGGGAATTCCAGGCCAAACCGAAGGAAAATTAGGGTTTAAAAGAGAAACGGCGTGGGAAAAGGTTTTTGCTTTTCTCTTTTTGCGACAAAGATAATTACATTTCTGAAGAAGTTTTGAAAGAAAAAAAAAACGAAGACTATCATTTATATTACTTTCGGCGATTGGTTTGAAAAAAGAAAGCATTTGTTTTCTTTTGCAATTTTAATTGAATCTTCGTTTCTGGGAGCAAATACAAGCAGAAGTATAATATTCTTGCAGAAGTACTCAGGATGATTCGAAACAATTGCTGTATATCTTTTTTTTAAACTCTTAATTACCTTTGTATCTTTAATTACTATGAAAAGTGATTTTTATTTACAGAACTATATATTAATAGGTAACGCTCCATCTCATTCAAAGTGTCTTTTTTTAATGCGCGTGATTTAAATTTAGCTAATTTATTTAGCTTCTAATCATGAAATTTGGAGAGTAATATTTGTTACAGTACAAAAAAAAGGAATTCTTATTGCAGAAAAATTTGTCTTTTTTCCCGTTTGAAGTAATTTACCAATTTTAATGTTAGAATTAATTGTACTTGTTTCTGATGAAAGAACACAGTTCTGTTAGCTGTTGAGGAAATTGAATCTCATTATGTGCTTTTTCATATTTGGGGATAAGAATATATTATCAGAAATCAGTAATGAATTGACAAAAAATATTTTTTTAACTCTCAATACAATCTATATGTATATAAAATAACGGCGGGGTTTTCTAATTGGGAGCTTTATTAAATTTTATTTTGTAAATCCTCCAAAAATGGAAATGGGGAGGGGTAAAAGACTTTTGATGAAGTATCCTATAGATGCGAGCTTTCATAGAAAAACAAATGGTAGAGTCAATATTTTTTTTATAAATATGGTTGGTAAATTTTGTTAAGATGTTTCACAATAAAATACCATTTTTTAAAAAATATTTCTCTGAAAAATAGGCTTGAATGAGTGGAAAGGATAATGGATGTTGTGTTTGACTTTATTCAAATCCAAATGAAAGAAAATTGATAGTAAATTAATTGACCGATAGACAGGGACAAAGCAAGAATTCATCAT
>JAOUZG010040071.1:4315457-4384247 GCA_026289955.1 Argiope argentata
ACCCCTTGATCCCAATGAAATTCAGGTGTCTAATCCTTTTCAGAATTAAAATACAGGGTATCCTACAAGGTTATGTGGTGCCTAATTCTTACAGTTTCGGATAGAATATGGAAACACGAGTATTGTATTGCATTACATGCGGGGTTCGAACATTAATTACGAAACTGACAGTTTTTCAAATTACGTTGCTTATGAGGATTGCACAATTTGGAAGCTTCCCTAGGTGACGGTGACTGACCAACCAATGAGAGGAAAACCGAGCCTGTTAGTAAATATGGAAATTATTGTCGAGTCAAAGAAGGCTAGAGAATAGGTTTGATGATATTGAGTGATAAAAAATTACTATGTACTGAACATTATACTTGTAGTCCTGAAATGATTAAATAATGGATTAGAATCGTGTTTTCATAGCGCTAATTTGTCACGAATTGAGCTCAATTTACCAGTGGCTGTGTTGAAAAAAATTAGCAATCACAACATAAATGGCACGACATTAAAATAAACGTCCACCAGGCGATTTAATTGGCCACAAATGTTATACATCAAAATTCTCGTTTTGACGTGTTTAAGCGAAATTTGAAAATATTAGATGCTGCATGCATTATGGAACACCCTGTATTTCGATTTCCGAGAATTTAACTTTTATTCAAATGTATGATACATTTAATCTGTCAAGAGATAGATTTTTCATAAGTGAAATAAAACAAGGAACATGAAAAACATTTTTAAAATTAATTCCTACTTAGGTTAACGAAGACAAATTTTATTTTAGTTACTTTTTAATAAAACATTGTTCTCGTGTTCCGCTTAACAACGGAAGGTTTGTCACAACGTCACAAATCTTTTTATGGGGCGGATTTCATTCATGCATTTTTTTTCATTTTTCTACAGAACGAAATTTAGAACTAGAAGCGAGAACGATCACCTCTGATCCAGTTTCCTTAGTAGTATTGCTCTCCACATGGAGAATTTTCTGGCCACGACAGATGTAACGCGCGCACACACACACACACACACACACACACACACACACACACACACACACACACACACACACACACACACACACACACACACACACACCCACACACACACACACACACACACACACACACACACACACACACACACACACACACACACACACACACACGGAGAGTCTTCGGCTAGCCGAGTTGCAGCCCAAGGGATGCGAATCTAACAACCTATCAATCAGGCTATCATGGGCAAACAATTACACTTACTATAAGTTTTTGATCAAAAAATTATTCTAACCTTGAATTTTCAATGCCCATTGAAAATTCAGCGCCAATTGAGGCAACTCAAAACGCGTGAATTTTCTACACAGGTTGAGGTAACGCAATGGAAATCAAATGTTTAATTTTCCTGAATTAAATTAATTAACCTGAAATCCTTACTTATTTTGTGGTTGAAGAATGAAGATTTTTGGCAAAAAAGTTAGTTTTGAATCAATAGAAAATTAACAAATTAATATTTGAAAGAATGTTTTAACATATAGTGTCATCCACAACAATTTTTTTTTCAAAAACTCTTTGAATGGAGGAATAAAAAGTATTTTATTAACGATTGAAAAATTGAACGAAATATAATATAGGGAGAGTGTCAGCTATTCGCGGGAATTGAAAAAAAAAGGCTAACCAATGGAAGGGATCCTCCTGAAAATTTCTCGTATATTCTGTAACACATATTTTATTTCTCTTCCATAGCATAAATATTTTGACTTCGGTTAAAGCCAAGATAACCCTACATTGTATTGTTAAGCAATAAGTATGAATATATAGATTTGCTGAATCCATTGCGATAATAGACATTTTGGATTTATTTCAACCGGTGATTGACGCCAAAATTTGACACAAAACTATAGTTATAATCCCAATATTAGGTACCAAATTTCCTTGATTTAAATGTTTGCATTTATGTGAGTGCGAGAACACACACCAACAAATGGTCAATAATTAGACAGATTTTGTTCAGAATTAGATACGTAATGTAAGCCAAATGTTGCATCTAAATACTAGATTTTATATACCTAACATCTTACCCTTTGCAGTTATCGAAATCATTTATATTAGAACAGGAAGGTAGATTTTAGTTACTGTAGAAGGGTTTTCTACAGCTTTTGATAGAAACCATCTATTTTAATCGTAATTCTATGCATATATTGAATTTCAGATGTCCAACTCAGAAAGCTTTTGAGTAATTCCTTTAGCACAGAGATTTAGATGATGCAAAAATAGTGTTTTTCGAAATTATGAAAGTCTTAAATGTAGAGATTAGTTCAAATCTTGAATTTGAATTTCTTGAAGATTATAATACTTCTTTAGCACTTCGTATACAAATATTTATTTAAAAAAAGAGTTCATTGATTTTTTATGACGTCCTTATCATCTTATTACGATTTAAAATGAAGAGATACGAAGTAAATTACCCATGGTATTGCCTCTGAACATGTTAATTGATTTTTTTCTCTCTTTTAAAATGATAGAGCCTATGGGAACTAAAAGATTCTTTTCTCCATTCTTAAGTTATTGACAACCACCTGAGGTCTTGAGAGAATTATCCTTGACTTCAATTTTCCTCATAGTTACTCATTTTTATTATGACACATAACACAATAGGAAAACGTGGTAAAACTATCAGTAGGTTGAATAGATAAGTCATATTATTTCCGATAGATAAGTGAAAATTTAATGATACAGAAAAAGTGCGTACAATGCTATCAGTTACTGAACTGATATATCCTAGTTATGTGCATCAGTTTTACCAATAACCCTCAAAAGACTGTCTTACATTACGAGAACTTATTGATATTCCTATAAGTCTTAAGAAATTTAATTATCAAAGACTCTAGGGTAAAATCGAAATCTTTAGCTTATCTACCAATTCTGTCTTCCACGCTAAATATTGAAGAAATTAATTAGTCAAGAAAGATAATTTATTAATTTTGTATCCAGTTTGTGAGGTCATTCTCTCGCAGTTGTATTTTGTAAACTAATCAATGACTTAGTTTCCCATGACTAATTAATTTAGTTAAGAAAGGGGACGAAAAACGAAATAAATATGGTAGTATTTTCTTCCCAGACATAGCTTTGCAATATCCGAACTACTACATATTATAATTATAGGAAATTTATAGAACAAAAAAAAAAGTCAGATTGTGACTCCAGCAAGTCATAATAGGACATTTTTTGTAACAAACACAATACTCTCAGCATTGATTTGGATTTTCTATCCTTACTTTTCAAACATTAATTATAAAGAAATGTGTCTCTGAACTCAATATTTTTTTGAAATAATTTCAATATTTTTCTTTTGAAGCGGTTATAATTTTAATCATAAAAGGGGATTTGAAAAATTCAACCTAGTTCCAGTTGTTCTCTATGAAAATTATTTTCTCTATTTACTTGTAGAAAAAGAATAGAGGAAACTAGGACTATTTTTCCCCTTTAATATTTATATTTTTTTAAATGTATTTGCATTTTTTTTAAATTTTAATTACTTTTTAATAGCTTAAATAATCATTCAAAAACTGTATCAAAAACAGTCCAATAGTTTTGTTGGTTTTTGCACTAGAAATACTTTTTCTAAGCAAGTCCCAGTTATAGGATGTAGGCAGATTCTAGTAGTAAAAATATTTAAAATTATCTTTTCTCTTCACAAATTTTTAACTGGCAAATTGCATTGTTATTTAGTATTTATTACCACTTGGCGTAGTAGTGATAAATGATACAAATTAACTTACAATAAAATAAAGATAAGATTATTTAACAATTCACAAAAGTTAAGTTCTATTATAATTGCTATTAAAGCAATAACTGATAGAATGTTTCCTGTAGTTCACATTTTATACCAACATTTTGGCAAATTTATAAACATGCAATTAAATTTTCATCAGTTTTGCCGACCAGGTTGATTACTTCTAATGTCTTAGCCAGGACTGGAGTATTTGTGATTTGATCTATTATTTTGCCATGGTCATGCCGTCAAGTAAGACAATTAGCCTTATTTTTAATATTTTAGGGCTGAACATTTCCCTACCTTAACCTGTCTCGGAAGTCATAGAAGGAAGAAGTTAATCTACCAGGGTCCATTCTGGTTATTATATTGCTAAATAAAATTGCATATCTGTTTCAATTTAACTTTACCGTTGCTTCATAATGGAATGTTTGTGAAATTTGTTAGGGTATATCATCAGAGTAACTATACAAATTTTCATAAATGGAAGCAAATCTATTTTTTTTTTTCAGAATTTGAATAATTAATAGCTGGACATCTAACTTTTTTTTCTTTTTATTATATTAATAAATGATACTAATAACTAACTTTTTAGTAGTCTTTCTATTCCTAAGAGCCATAGTCACCTGGTGGTAAGGTCTTGACTCGGTATTAGTGAATTTTGTTTCGAGACCTAATGTTATTAAAAAGTTGCCAATAAAGTTATAGCATTACACACTCAATGTAAGCCACAAAAACTACACATATTGAACATATCTACAAGGTTGCATTTAAAATCTGAATGTATTTATTCTTAAAGTATATATATTGTATACAAATATAGCAATTGGATATGTGCAAGAAAATTAAGAAATGACGGCATTTATTTGAATTTCTTTATCTGTTTTTCATTAATCACACAACTTTGTTTGTGTTTATGTCTAGTTTTCTCATAAATTAAAATAAATTTTGTAATTTCTCCTCTTAAAAAGCAAAATTGTTGGATATATATTTTAAAAATAATTCCATTGGCTGTGTTTAGCGAATTACAAATTTAAAGAAGCAACTTTTATTGTGATTTCCATCGCTATTTGTTTAAGAATAACGATTACATTTACTTCTCAAAATCCATTCATTGCTTTTTTTCTCATTGTTTTCACTGCATAAATCAGTCTACATCTAAGATTGGATTTCATAATTTTGTTCGTTCTTAATTGTTGTCAATTTCCTGCCATCGAGATATATCGCTTTGACAGAGAAGGAAAAAAAAACATATTTTAATTCCAGCTCCCTTTCATCCTATAGAGAATAAAAAGATTTGCAAAAACAATTCATATCTCCCTTTCATTCCGCCGTGCAATGCGAACAAATACATTTGTGGAAAGACAAACACCGAAGCGATATTTTAGCCTCCGGCGCATAACGAGATCTCACTCCCAAACAGAGTAAACACAACCCCGTATCCGTGAAATCAGATCTCCGTATAAAATACCCCTCTTCCATTTGAATGTAGAATTAATATTTGTCTTTCACAGACTTTCGCAAAAGCTTAATTAAAATAGTCTCCACCGTATCAAGATTAAACAAATATTCTCATTTGTTAAATTTTCTCACTGTAAAGAGATGACGAATCGATTTTTTATGCGATTTGATAACTGGAAATTGATAAAATAAATTCATTTTTCCAAAAAAAAAGCCTTTGCATGAAGTATTTCGTTTGAACTGTTAGTTTTTCTGAATTATTTTAACTATTTTTTTTTCTTTTTTGGAGGAGTGAGTGGGAAGGGATTTTTCAATGTGTTTCATTTCTAGAGTTTAAATAAAACGGCAAAAGTAATGAATGAGATTCATAAAATCACTGTGCTTTAGAATCCAATTATGATGAAAGCCATAATCCGGTTTATTTTAAAACAAAAACTAAAAAAAAATTAAAGGCAATTTAAATTTACATTTTTGAGAGTGATATTTCTTGCCACTCCGAAGCATGAACTTTAGAGAGAATGCAATGTAATTTAGAAGACTAGAAGCAAAATAAAGGCAGATGAGGAAATTAGCATCAGAAAGAGGAAATGTTCATTTTGTTAGTAAAATTAGAGCTGAAAATAAGGAATAAATACAATAATAGTTACAACTTTTAAATCTCGAAATGCTTGAGAAACTTGGGTGACTCAAATGTTGCAATTAAGATTTTTTTAAAGTTTAATTTAAATGGATAAAAATAAATAATTTGTATAAGTGGGGTTAGATTATATTAATTAAATGCATTATACATAATATATATTGGCGGCTTCCTGGTACGGAGGAAGAGTGCCTTCCTCGTGATCTGGGCGTCCCGGGTTCGAGTCCCGGTTAGGGCATGATTGTTCTTCAGTGTACTATCTCAGTTGTGTGAATGGTTCCCCTGTAGAAAGGGGCTGTGCAAGCGAATATGTGTGTCATCCTCATATAAGCTAGAAGTCCAACTTCTGCACTTGCGTGCTCAAGGGTCTATACCCTCAGAAGCTACTGCACACTCTCTTTCCGTTGTAAAGTGGGCACGAGATCATTATTATATATATTATTTAATCATGTTTGAGGACTAAAGTACCTCATGAACTTATTACTTCAGTTTTATTTCATTTAAATTTATTATATTTAGGTTTAGGCACATAATTCTTCCAAAAATACTTTTAAGTTTTAATCACTTATAAATATAAAAGATGCATTATTTTAATAACCTTGCACCTGTTTCCTTCTTTATGTAAATAAATCTTCACAATGTATCATGACATCGCATCCAATTCAAAACGTAACTGGTTTGTCCCACTCAAATTATAAGTAGTTTCTTGAGGTTAGGCAATTTATCTTTATAATTCTTCGTATAAATTGAACAAAGAAAAAATAATATACACTGAAGTATATATTATTATTCTGAATAATACACTGAAGTGGCAAAAGTCATGGGATAGCAATATGCGAATATACATATGCAGTAGTATCGCAGCGAAAAAAGTATAAATGCGCAGTTCGTTTTCCAGAGCTTTCGTTTGTGTTCAATTTATTCATATGAACAGGGTTTTCGTGATTTATGGCGGCACGACAAGAATTAAGACTTTGAACGTGGAATGTTAGTTGGAGCTAGACGCATGGATAATTCCATTGCGGATATCGTTAGGGAATTCAGCATTCCGAGATCCACAGTATCAAGATTGTGCCGAGAGTATGAAATTTCAGGCATCCCATCCCATCATGGACAGCGCAGTGGGCGACCACCTGCACTTAACGGCCACAACCGCCGACGTCTGTGTAGAATGATCAATGCTAATAGACACGCAACAATTCGTCAAATAACTGCAGAAATCAATGTGGGACGTACGAGGGACGTGTCCGATAGGACTGTGCGGCGAAATTTGTCTTCCTTGGGCTATGACAGCAGAAGACCGACTCGAGTGCCTTTACTGACAGCACGACATCGCCTGCAGCGACTCTCCTGGGCTCGTGAGCATATCGACTGGTCCCTAGACCAGTGGAAAACCGTGGCGTGGTCAGATGAGTCACGATTTCAGTTGTTACGAGCTGATGGTAGAGTTCGAGTGTGGCGCAGACCCCACGAAGCCATGGACCCAAACTGTCAGCAAGATACTGTTCAAGGTGGTGGTGGCTGCATAATGGTGTGGTCTGTTTTTACATGGCATGGACTCGATCCTCTGGTGCAACTGAACCGATCATTGACTGGAAATGGTTAGTTCAGCTGCTTGCAGATCACTTGCAGCCGTTTATGGACTTCACGTACCCACACGACGATAGGATTTTTATAGATCACAATACGCCATGTCACCGGGCCAGAACTGTTCGCGATTGTTTGAAGAACATTCCGGACAATTCCAGCGTATGATCTGGGCACCTAGATCGCCCGATATGAATCCCATCGATCATTTATGGGACATCATCGAAAGGTCCGTTCGTGCCCAAACTCCTGCACCATCCACACTTTCACAATTATGGACGTCTATAAAGACAGCTTGGCTCAATATTCCTGCAGAGGGCTTCCAACGACTTGTGGACTCCATGACACGTCGAGTTGTTGCACTTCGCTGGGCAAAAGGAGGACCGACAAGATATTAACAGTCATCCCATGACTTTTGTCACTTCAGCGTATTGTTTCAGTGGGTTTCAACAATTTAAAACTTTTGAAAAAATGAAAACAGGTGTAATCTCAATGCAGTAATATTAAGGAAAATCATGACAAAAATATTTTCAAATGTTGTCAAATTCTTACAAACAAGTTGCACTACATTTAAATTTATATCCTTAAAATGACAAATTTTGAATTTTAAAATGATTTGAAAATGTGTTTTTGTAGCAATATTAGATAACTATTGCGGAAACCTCCAAATTCTTAAGTAATTTTTAATAATTAATGTCCTCAAAACTTCAATTATACAACACCTAGTAGCTTTTATTACTACTCAAAAAAGTGTGTTTCTTAAAAATTTGATAGCACCAGCTGAAACTGTTTGTGAATCTCTTCATATTATGAAACTAAATAATGGTTGTCGATAATTCTTCGTTCAGTGATATTTGGTTGATCAGCAGCACACAGCAAGAATACTATTGCGGAAACATATATTCCCCTTTATTATTAGTAGAAACGTTTATTAAAGCTTTTATTTATAGTTTTATCAAATTGAATAATTGTCAACTTTAATTCTTATAAATTATAAAAATTCACACGTTATCGTAAGCCTCATAAGTAATGCGAAAAAGCACAAGTAGTAAATAAGTAATCGTTAAAAATAATGAGTCACAAGTTATTACACAAGCTGTAATTGAACTTTTCATGTAAACGAACTAGACATGTTTACCCAAATTTTCTTGTATACTCTATAATAATGCGTTATTCTTCCTTCAAACTCATAAAATTGCGAAAGTTGGCAACTTCTTGTATGGTACAAATAATCAGTAATTTTTTTCTTAGTTCTTAGAAAAGTGAATATTCAGTTTGAGTAGTTTTGAAACCAATATCTCATTTCATTATATTAATCATTTCGTTTCAGAATTATCTGATTTATATGCCTGTCGAAATACAAATGGACAGACAGTCACTTCAATTGATGGATCTAGTTCTATACTTTAAACTTGTTACCAAATTATATCCATATAACTCTTAAATCCTTCATCTATCCGATTAAGATATATTTAAGCAGCCAAATCTATAAACTTTCTCTGAATGAATTTTATTTAAAAAATTGAATCAAAATTTACAATATCATACCAAACTACATCAAGTCCAAAATGTTTTTGAGTTATTGTGTTCATAGACACACTGGTAGAATTCCAAAAATATGTTTGTCGTACTCAGAGAGAACAAAAACGTGACCTCGTCAATTTCTGGAGTTGGAATTTTTTAACGATTTCTATAACGTATCTTCATATACTCGAAAATAAAATACAGCAGGAACAAGTAATATATAAAAAAATAATTTAATTTCAACTTAGGTCGACAAAGAAAATGTTTATTTCAGTTATTCAAAAAATATGTATCAACCTAAATACAATTTAATTACAAAAGCACATAACAAAAAAATTACAAAAGCACATAACAAAAAAATTACAAAAGTACATAACATAGAAATTTATTTACAGTGTGTACCTGAATGAAAACAAAATAGCTAACAAATTAATCAAAATTAAGTTGCTTACGCAGGGGTGAATTTGCAGTGCTAATTGGGGCAATGCAATTGCGCAAATTTCCTACGCCAGTTGGACTAACGTTATGCCTATTAGAAATGTCTAATTTCCTTTATTCTGTTTTATTTTAATTCAAAAGTACTTCAAAAGGAATCCGACCAATCGATTAATTAACAGTGCTTAGTTTGAAATGCATCAAAAACTAAGAAAATAAACAGAATCTTTTGAAATAATCGGTCAAAAACATAAGCCAAACAACATTAGTAATGAAAAAAATAGACTAAAGTCTTACTCATTTGGCAATGGGGAAGTGAAGATTTTTCACTTGAAAGTTAAGTTAGTTTTTAATTAATAAAAAATTAATCAAACTAATGAATTGATATTTGAAAAAAACTGTATTAATATCAAGTGCCCATTCATTGCAAATTTTTTTAAAAAAATTATTAGAACTTGAATGGATGAATAAAAACATTTTATTAATGATTAAAAGTTTGAACAAGATATATATTTTATGTAAGAAGAATGTGAACTAATAATAGAAATTGGACAAAGGTTATTTTATAATGTGAAAGTAATAATGCAGCAAGGAAGGGCATATATTGCAAATTAACTTTTGTACCACTTTAAATTTTGTAATGTTTTATGCCTTTTCTGTCCCTCTTTAGCTCAAATTGGTGTTTTGTTAGAAAAAAAAAAACTACCAAAAAGATAATTACCTAATACTTCATAATCAGACTTTTTTCCAGATTAAATTAAACTATTAATTCACAAAAAAAAAATTTCATAGAAGTTATGACATATAACAATATTAAAAAGTTATTAGTGAATCTGAAAGTGTTAAAATAAAACAGTAATAAGATGTTTATAATCAATTAATTTTATGTGCCAAAATCTCTGAGAGCTATTCAGTTTTGTCTTCAATTTGCGTTAGTTGTTCGAAATTAGAACTAACACATTTTTAGAGATGTATAATATTTAAAAATTAAACATTATTGGTTATTTCTACCTTTGTGTGCAGTAAGCTTTCTGCGCTTACTTTGAAAAAAAGGAGGATAAATATTTAAAAAATCTTTTTCTGTATTCTCTGAAATTAATTTCTTTCGGAAAAATCGCCTCATTAAAAAGCTAAAAAAATATTTTCTTAATTACAAATAATTTATGAACAAACTAGCATGAAAAATATTATTTTTAAAAATAATAAATTTTTAAAAAAATTATCCGTTGAATATTTGAAAGAAAGAAATCATTTTTAATCTCCTTTCTTAAAATAAGTTCAATAAACAGGTAAAAGACGGAAGGCTGTTTAAAATTTATATTTTGTTTGCTCCTTTTTTTACCTGTTTGCGTCTATTTCAGTCAAGATAATATTTTCAAGCAATAAAAAGTGTTATTATTTAGCGTTTGTGAGTTGTAAAAAAGCAGTTTTTAAAATTAATAGCCCCGACAAGTCATCCATATCCAGCCGACAAGAATTAATGATAAGCGAAAATATTTCAACAGGGAATTTCCGAATCCAAGCGCTTTGCTTTAGAGAAAGCTTGTTTGCAGTCTTTCATCCAAACACTTTTATGACAGATGAATTTTTCTCGCGCAAGATTAATAACTTGCTTGTCTGCCGACGAAAAATTAAAATAGTCGTCTGACGAAAGGCAATTAGTCAAGAAATTTTAATACTGTTTCAGTTGAAGTTTCTTTCCTTACGACTTAAAATTGTTCATTTTTTTTGAAGAATTACGTATTTAGAACATCGAACGTACTCGCAACTAAATATTTCATTTTTGCATATCGAATAGCAACTCTTTTGAATAAATGAAAAATTAAAATTTTGCAGGAATTCAAATTTTTTTTAAAGATTGAGTTGATTATTTTTTTTTTCATTTAAGTAGATTCTTAGGTAATATGAATATAATTAAAATTTTAAATCTTCTGAGATAGTTTATCACAGGAGATTAAAACCAAAATTTGATAAAATGTTTTCAAAATTTGCAGCAAAATGAATTTTAAAATTTGTAAAATATATTTTTTTGAGAATTATGTATTATTTTACTCTAAGAATAATTAAGTGTATCTGTCTTTTTTGAACAAATATCATTACTGGTACTAATTTAATAACATGAAATATAAATTAAAATGTTCCAATTAAGTTATTAAGTTCATCTTTAATTTAGGGTGAGGTGTTTTATTTAAAAAAATTGTAATGTCGTCAAAAATGTACAAACAGCGCAATAGAAAATAATTTAATTTTATTGTATACATTTTATATTACTTTTTTTTTGAAATTTAAAAATACCTTCCTGTATAAAGGAAAACTTTCAATAAATCCTTATCCGCAATTCTTTTTTTAATTTTTATTGTTGGCTCTGTCAACGACTTCATGTTATAATAACTCACTTTTACATCAATTCAGGATACATATTAATTTCAGAACAATGTTAAATTCATGAATGAATCACTATCAATTTCTTATAAAATGCGTTCGCATACATTTATTTTTTCTGAAAGTTCAGACGGACAGATAGTCAACCCTTAGATAGATTTGGTTCTGAAATATTATCTATAGTGTAAGACACTATAGATAATAAATCTATGCCCGAATTTTATCTATCTAGCTCTTTTCCTTTTGTAATTATCGTATTCAATTATAAGCGAACAACTGGACGGACGGACATCTTTTGATTGGTGCTTTCTCAAAATCGGATAAAATTAAGCAAATTTGGCGTAGAGACAGTATAAAAAATTGTCTAGCTCTAAGGGCTTTTTCTTTTTAAAAGTAGACAGACGGGAATGTTCTAGAAACGTTTTTCGAACTCAGATAGGCTCAAATCGCACAGATTCGTCAAAATCTCGAATTCAAATTCTTTTTTATTACCATTAATATATTCTTTTTGTACTTCATATACGGGAAAATAAAAATACATCTTAAATAGACAGGAAATTCTATATTTGAAAACCATAATGATATATTCCTAAATAATATTTAAAAGAAGTGGGCGTTGTCTGTTCAGTTAGACACTCGAACAAATTTTCTTGTTACTATGTCATTAATTGTAGAAGGGATTAGCGTAGATTGATTTTAAAATCAGTCCATTGATACAATCGGCTTTTCTATCTGCATATCTTTTTAGCATTCATTAACATTTTTTGAATAAAATTAAGTTTATAGAAATTATTAACTTCCTATACTTCATGTAATTTATGTAAATGATGTGTGAAAGATAGCCTGATCTCAGGATGCAGCAAATGAAATGATTGAAGAGAACTTTTCTCAAGATACTGTAAAAGAAGTAAATGGTAAGATATCATTAAAATTGGCGAAGTATATTGAAAATTAGTTTCACTATGGAGTGATATAAAATAGCACAGGCCTTTTGTTCTTTGAATTATAATAGCATAGAGTTTAGTATGGAGAATGGATCTTCATAAGATGCACTAATTTCAACAAAGTAACACGGATTATGCAAATTATAAAATCAGATGATTAGAAATTTAAAAATGAGGTGATTAGAAATATAAAAATGAGGTGATTAGAAATTTAAAAATGAGGTGATTAGAAATTTAAAAATGAGGTGATTAGAAATTTAAAAATGAGGTGATTAGAAATATAAAAATGAGGTGATTAGAAATATAAAATCGGGTGATTAAATTTTGTCTTTCAAATAATGAAACTTTTAGGCCGAAATTTTTTATAAAAGATTTTGCTCGTATTTTCTGGATGTTCTTTACAAATGATGACTTTTGTAGCCATCGTGTTTCGTAACTGAAAGTGTTTTTCTGTGATAAACAGAATATATGTTTTGACGAATAGGACTTTTACAAGATTACGACATTTTTATATACAAAAGTGTAAATGAAAAAAAAAAGATTTTATCTATAAAATGACTTTAAGAAAATCAATGCAATTCAAAAAATGATATAAATGTCTTCCTGATGCTTCAAAGCAATCCTAACAGTTTCGAACATTGGAGTGTTTGATAAGCTTTCTAATATGTTTTGGACTTATTCAGTATCCATTGTGTGCTAAGAATGATTACTCGACTATTTCAAACGCCAGTGTCATTTGGCATTGCAATAAGGTACCAGAAGGAAAAAGGAAAGTGTCCTATCCACTAGCAGTCTAAAAGGAAATTCGGACCTTATGCATTATGTACCTTATACGGCCAAAGCCGATGAAGTACCTTTTGTGGATTAGACGGAATCAATAGCCCTTCTATGCAAGAAATTGAACGCGTCATTCGACCCGAAAATTATGACAAAGGTGTATTCCAGAAATAACGTATATCTACTCGTTAGTCGAAAAAGAAAAAGGTAAAATCCCATCGAATGTTCATTCACAATATGGGACAAATATAAATGGAAAAAAAGGTTTTTTGAACTAGAAGGCAGAGTGCATAGATGCTAAAAGTCTTGCTTCGATATTCGATACGCATATTGTAGAAATGTATGCTTCAGAAATACTGAGTAGATACCTGTTTGTGAAAAGAGCATTAGGTCAAATTCAATGGAATGCTACCTCAAATTATATGATAGAGTAGAATGGTAAAACGGTTTTGTGTGCTGCATTAAGGATTTTTGAGAAATAAAGTATCCTTGGGAAAATAACGGAATTTTCAGTCCTTGTTCAACGGTTTTACAAGGGGCAAGGAAATATTTCAGCCCCATCCTTCCAGTGGCTTTTAGTATCTTATGTTGCTTCATTCCTTTTTTGAAAGTGTGTTTAACATGTATTAAAATAGGTTGTATGCAGGTAAACATGAATATAAAAATAATGAGAAAACTCAAAAAGAATGAAAAATTGGTAACGAAGAATGATTGAAAATATTGAAATCTGAGTAACTAGAGTCTTCTGTAGACATGTATGTCTCTTATTAAGATAATATCTTTATTATAATATTTTCCTTATTATCCTTTGGTTAAATACCAGGAGTTGTTAAATAAATAATAAACATGCTTTTAAAATTATTTTTAAAATAGGGCTTCATAGTCTTTATCATTGAAAACTTTATTACCTGTAGGTCGTTTTTTACCAGTTATATTTTTTGCTTTATATCTTAAACACAATTAAAGCAATTAAAAATTTTCTTAGAAATCCTGTATAAAAGTCTTGTCACTATTTTTATCTTTGCTAACATCAAAGGATAAATTTGCTGTAAAAAAGTATATGTATATAATGATCTAATTTCAGTCTTAATTAATTTCCGATTTTTATCTTAATTTAGTCCATGTTAACTTTATAATAAAATATTCGCTTATTTCCTTATTAAATTTCCAGTTTTTTTTTTTATTTAACTTAACACGCAGCCTAAAAACTTACAATTTCAGCATTTTCTCATGTTCTGAATGAAGAAATAAAAATCCTTAATTCTAGCAAAATTCCTTTAATGATATCCAAGATTCTCTTGCCTAGCCACACGTGGCAAAGAAATCCCTATTTGGATCTTTAAAAAAACCCACTTCTCTTAGAATGTAGATCAACCTGACCTCTTAATGCTTTTTAAATACACAAATAATGACTCTCGGGATTAAAATTACAAAAGTTCTATCTTTTCGGTCAAATACAGCTCTCTTTCCTATATAAAACTCTTTCCTATATAAAATGATAGAAATGCATATCTTAGGGCGATTTTTTAAAATTTTAATTAATTAAAAGTAAAGCGAATTTTGAGCGACAGCTTCCGAAAATATATCTGATTAAAAATGAATTTTGTATCTTTTAAAAGTTAAACAGTTACCTTTTTAATGAGAGTAATTTTGTTGCTGCAAATTTCTGCTTTTTTATTAAGTTGTTAAATATATATATTATTGCAATATTTTCTATGTTGTAAAGGACACATTTTTTTATTTCTTTAAATAGCTAATCACGTAATTTTATCTTTCGTTTTAAAACATAGAAACTAATTCTGTTTAATTTCTGTATGACTTGTATCTCAATTATAGTGATTTCAGTCCAAGTCAACTTTCTAATAAATTCCTTGAAGATTTTGCTGTAATCATAATGGTTTATTTAAAGAATTGAGCATTAATGAAAGTATCAAAATTAAAGTGGGCCCATTTTTTAAGAACTGCTACATTTTGCTGCGTTATGAAGGGAAATATAAATATATAGATAAAAAATGATTGGAAAGTTTCAGTATAATGAAAAGAAAAATTTGCGCATTCTAAAATAGTATTATTAAAAAAATAATAGATAAGTTTAACAAAATTTAAAGTATAAAAACATTTTACTGACTTAATTATACAGAATAAATTTACTAATGTTGGCAACTTTCACTCTAGCTTACAAAATGGTCATTTAAAACAATTAGTTGATAATTATAATATTATTGTGTGAAGATATTTGAAACAATACTTGGAATGAAAAGGTGGATTGTCTCAGAAAATCAGTAGAGAATTTACTCCCATACTGTGAATGAATTGCTGTTAAAAATTTAATCTCTTACTATCAAAAAACCTCATTCCAAAATATGCATCAAATTTATTGCAATAGTAAGTGCCTAGAAACTCTAGGTGATATTCCATCAATTCTCTTCCTTATCTCATGACTTAAAATAGAAGTGAATATGTGATAATAGCACACCTAATTACCCGGATGATTAAAACCCAGCTCTATTAAATAAATGGGGATTTTCTATAAATTCTGACTATCCCACCTGTATAAAAGAAAATGACACTGGACATATTCTTGTGCATTGTTGAAGTATTCAATCACTAAGAAATTTAGGCTCTTAGAATTTTAGTCCAAAAATCCGTGTTGTTGTTTCTTATAGCACTTGCCATGGACACTGAGGTAGTGAGTGATTTAAGAGTCTCTTGTTTTGTAGAACCGCTAACTAGGGCCAAGAATATTACTTTAGCTACACACTCATCAAATTCACTTTCACAGCCCCATTTTATATATTCACACACCTTACAGATAGAACACAGTAGAACAACCATCCCAAAACAGGTACTGGAACCTGGGTCGCCTAGATCACGGGAAAGACATGCTACCATCTATGCCAGGACACCGGCCCTAAAAAAACTGTTTTTAATAAATGCATTGTTTAAATATTTCTGAGTTCACTGAAGTTTATTTTTATATTTAATAATTAAGACTCTGACTTTAAGGGATTATAGCATTTTCTGCTAAAAATCCCAAATTTTCCATTTCATTATAAACAATAATAATTTTTTTTCATGATTCATAAAAATAACTTATAGCAGAGCTGGAGATATGTACTTAAATGTTTCTATCAGGTTAAAGTGCTCTTCAATGCTGTTATGTCCTCATGGTATTATGTGACGTTTAGAATGTCGAATATAATGGAGAGGCAGAATAATATCATGAGCAAGGAAGTATTGCAACCGGTGAAAAAATAACAAATGAAATTTTATGAAGTATTTAAATTATTTACGACTGAGCTATTTTAGAAGTTATTAAATTTTGGACATCGTTTTATAATGCTGATAAAAGTGCATAACAGCAGTTTGCAACCCCAGAAAAAAATAATCTGTAAATATGCTATAAAGTAATAAATTCACAATGAAATAAAAAATATGGATCACAACAGTCTTTATATCTATAAAAATATTAATGTGGTTATAATTTGTATATACCTTTTATGCAGGCATTTCTTATTTTTATGTTTTTTACCATCACATATTTTTATTCATAAAAGCGTACTTTTTGCATAGATAAATTTTCTTGAAAGATCATTTTTATACCTTCTTTCCTCTTCTATATTCGAAAATTTATCCACTTATATTCTTACTCATGACACTATTATTCTTTACTTATATTCGAAAATTTATCCAGTTATAAAAACAGATAACTACAGATAGCAAAGTAACTTGGCATTTTCATTCTTTAATTAGATGCTCTGAAATCATTGAAGAATTCAGTCGAACTGTTTACCGAAAAAAAAAGGTTACGCTTCTGATCAAGAGAAATAGTAACATTCTCGAACCTTTCTATTCAATTTCCTTGAGCTATTTGACAAGTGAATCACACAAGATATTCTTTTTTTACTGAATCGATGTTCCTCGTTTCGTAACTTAGGGCCTCGACAAAAAAAATCATTCTTCGAAATGGGTTTCGTGCACCAACAGAACCATCAATCGGTTTTCACAGTCCGATTATTTTGCTGTTTTCTTTGCATGTTATGTCTATGCTCTCTTTTTCGAAAATATCTTTCTTCGCTCTAAACAAATATGTTTTTATTTTCATTTTCCATATGTCAATTTTTCCTTTCAATCATAAGTAAATTGTTTCTATGCAAAATTGTGGCGTGGGAGGAACCGCTTTTAGATCTGCTTGTGTATCTAAAATAGGATTTTTCAGGAACATCTGCTTTGTTTGTAGACAGAGCGTCCCCAGAATGGCTAAGCTAAGGGTTATTGGATCTTTGCTGTCAAAGTAGAAAATAAAATAGATATTAATGCTCTTAGACTTTTCGAAATAAGAAAATGATACTAACTTTTGAAGATTCCAAGTATATTGAATGATGCATAGAATATATACAATTTTTCTGAAGCACCGTCTACCTGGAGAAGTGCATCAATGTAAATATTCATGCTTTTGAAATAATAGCTCAAGAGGTTTAAAATTAACAGAGCTATAAAACATATATACCTAGAGATAGGAATTTTTTTTTTTTGAAAAAAGAATATAATTTATCCAACAGCTATAATTTTTATTTTTGTTTTTAAATTTCAATGCTTTATATACAATCTCTTGATCTCTACATATACAATCTCTAGCATTTTAATAATTAGGAGTTGTTTTGGACTAAACGACGATAATTCTTGTCCCACAACAGTTTATTTTCCAAAATTTATTTGAGATGAGAACGGCACATAAATATAAAGACAGAAAATATGTTTCCAGAGCAGTGCGGCCATGGGTATAGAATTATTTTTCCAAACTTGCTCATGAAAGTTGCTCATTGGCGTCAGAAATAAAACTAGTTGCCCACAAAATACACTGGGACAATACACAAAAAATATTATAAAAATATAAATTTTAGCACAATACAAGAATATTAAAACTAGTACAAGATATAAATTCTTCTTTGTTTGGCAATAATATAACCATGGGCCCGGTGTTCTCGATATCTTCGCAAATATTTCTCTAAGATAAAAGTTTTATTTCAGTGAAAACCTTGCATGACATTGGTGCACAACCGTTAAGAAATATTAACCCTCAGTGCGAATTCAGCAGTCTTAGTAAATCTATCAAGTGATCCTTGGCGAGTGTTTTTGCAACGAACCCCTAGCATATAATTAATTGAAGCCGAAAATCAAATTTTTGTTTTTGATACATTCTTCCCAATCGAATGTAACAAAAATTTGATTTAAAAAAACTTCACTTGTACTTACAAAATGTCATACTAAATGTGAAACAATTTTTTGAATTTTCGCGTTTAAATTATTTTTAAATGTAGACCGAAAGACAGCCTACTCTTTATTAGACTTGGGTCAAACTTGGATAGGTATTTATGCTATAAATGTTAAATTTGTGTGCAAATTTTTATTTTCTAGTTCTCTTTGTTTTGTAGTTATTGATTCCATTATATTCGAATAACTTGACAGGCGGGCTTAGTCTGAATATATTTTACTCAAAGTTTAATAGCAATCTATAAATTCGGTGGTGCTGTGGTTTCTAATGGCACTAGCAACGGACAAGCTGGCTATCTCTGTCACCGCTTTAAACCCTTTATCTACTGACGGTACTTATAAGTGCCATTTAAATATGGATTATATTTTCTCAATATGACTATTTTTGGTGATTGTTTTCTAAAAAAACATGGAGAATGTAACCCAAATAACAAGGAATTAATATAAGCTAAAAATAGGAAGAAAAAATATTTAATTAATAATTAAATTAAAATATTTCTATTGATTACATTTTTTCTCTTGGGTTCTCTGAGATTATTCTGCAAGGAATAGCAACTTTCTGGCACAGAGGTATTGCGTCTTCCTCATGTTCTGGTAGTCCCGGTTCGAGCATGGTTAAACTTCGGTGTGCTATCTGTGAGATGTGTCACTGTGCCCCTCTGTAAAAAGAGGCTGTGCAAGCAAATGGGGTGAGTGTGTAGCTAAGTCGTACTCTGAGCCCTAGTTGGCGCTGCTTCAAAAACAAGAAACGGTTCCTTCGGCTTAAGTATGCTGCTGTATCAGCGGATGGGCTTGTCCATTACAAGTACCATTAGTAGCAACAACAACATAGCAACTCACGTCTCAGATTCGCTTGCACAGTTCCTTTTTACAGGCAGCATATTCATGCATCTTACAGATAGATCACAAAGGAACAACCATGCTCGAACCGGGATTCAAACCCAGGATGGCCAAATCACAGGGAAGACACAATATGCTTGTGCCAGAACGTCTATTCAAATTTTGTGTATACACTGTAATTAAAGTTTCATCCTTTCACATCAAATAATTTTAGTTAGATTTGTCACATACAGGCAAATTATATATACCTATAATCTTTGAGATACAGTCACCTAATATAACATTTTTAAATGAAATGTATTAAACTGACTCCCCCATATAACGTGAAGTGGCATAAAACAGGATTCAATTAGCTCTTCACCTCTCCGGAGAAAACATTTAGAAATGAAGAACTTGAAAAGAGTTAAAGTATTTTTTCTGTTATATTTTTATTTCTAATCCCTCTGGTCAAAAGGACAACATATTTTGTTTAACATGTACTCTAAATGATAGTTATGCCATTACGCAAAAATAAAAGAAATAATAGATTTTAAATAGTCTTTGTTTTTTTTTAATTATTGCTAAAAAGACAAACACGAGAAAGTAAAACAAAAAAAATAATAATAAATACAATCATTAATAAAATTTTAAAACATTAGGGAATTATGGAGTAATAGAATACCTTAATACTAAAAGAAGGAGACTTATTAAATGGTTGAAAAGTTTCCTTCTTTTAAACACTTGACATGCGAATTTATTTAACTTGCTGATTAGATGACACATCCAATATCAAACATTTATTGTTATTTCCTATAATAATGTAACGAGTTTTAAGATAATGAGTTTCTAAATGATTCTGGCATTTTAAATTTCTGAATACTTTCGCTTAATTGCAGGTTTAAAATTAATAATTCAATAATTCGATGCGCGTGTCAGAAACGTCATAGTATGTGAGGTGGTTAAATTGGATTCATTAGTAAGGAAAGAATCACACTAAATTTGGTTTATTTAAAGCCAAAATATATATCAATATGCAGCAGATATGCAATTAATTTTTGTTCCTGAAAAAATTATAATTATTGTTTTGCCATCAGATATATATAATTTTATTACAATGACTCGTAGAAAACTACATCACATTTATTTTATGAATAGATATTTTATGGCATAAAATATCCTCGATGCTTATGAAATAATATAATATATAAATTATTTTATCTTCAACAATCCACGGTACCCACAACATCTCCATCCTTATCATATCCGAAAAACCGATAAGACAGCCAGAAGTGGACCCTCCAAACCAGAATTAAACAATAATTTACATTCTTCACCATTATTCGCAGAGCACGAAATTGATCCACAGAGCATCCGCAAAGTGTCCAGGGGAGGGTCTTTTGAAGAGTAATCACCCGGCTTGGTGTGGTGCTGGCCAAATAAAACGATAGAATTCTTCCCCACTGAGGCATCCTTCGATCGCGGTGTCCTAACCCTTTGATGGAGATGTATGGCTCAGGTGGGGCATAAATCAAGCACAGGAGATGCATTTAGAAATGATCTATGGTCCTATAAGAGGCGTTTATCAGTGAATTATTGTTGAAAAGTTTTGCCTTCGCACCTGAATGCAAGACGGAAAGAGAAAGACGAGCACCTCGCCGTTGAAATGCGATGAAATGAATAATTGCCCGCCGTGCGAGTCGGAGTAGAAATGGATGAGTTCTTGCCTGCGATGAGCTCGCATTCTAATTTCGGCTGCGAGTTCGATACTTTGGAACAAAGCTTTTACGGTAATTAGATTCATTCTTTCGGGTTTCGATGTTGTTCTGAAGAGTTTTTGGATTTGTCTTTGTGAAACATTCATCATTCTGCAGCTGCATAAAGATTTATATGTATAAAAAAGATTAAAATGAAATCTGCTATGCATATTTCAATGTATCATGTCAGAATATAATTTTTTGAATGACCAAGCACCACGTGCTCGTTCATGTACTTTAATTTATATTTTTATTCATTTTAATTTCTTCATTGAATTTGTAGCTTTAGTTTTGCAAACAATCTAAATAACTTTGTCAAGCATTCATTGTTTTTAAAAAAATCACATTTCCTATTCATTTTATATAATCACGTGCTCAAAATGACGTTTTTCTAGGTTTTATATGCTGTAGTAATTAACTTATTTTTTTAATAAGAGATTTTGTAAATGCAATTGCATCACATTATGAAAATATCTTTTTTTTGAGATGCTCGTACTTTTGGTTGAAATTAAAATATTTAAATGTTGGATCACAAATGAATTTAAACATTTAGAATGAATCTTTATTTTTTTATTTTAGTTTATGCTACATAATAGTTTGAGATAATCTTATAATTTTGGTTAGTTTAAGGATGACAACTACGTAGGAAAATCGGTTTAGGGTAAATTATTCTTTTTTCGATATTTTTAATTACTGAGCAGAGTTTTTTTTATAAAGCCCTTTTAATTTTGTTTCTATTTTCATTATTTGAAATTTTACAAATATTTTCATACTTATATCATTTGCATTTATTACTATTTTTCATCTGAAAATTCTTTTTTTCTGATATTTAAATTTTGGTAAAATTTTCCTACAGAGAACCTCAAAATTTAATTTCCATATTTTGTATACTTCGATATTTTAAGCATTACAAGAATGATGAAATAGTATTATATCACAAAGGCCAAACTCCAGCACTATTCTCTGAGGCTTGGAACTATTGGAGAATTAAGAGTGGGTGCGGCCTGCCAGATCGCTTGGAAGAAAATAACTGGAATATAAAAATAGCAGGATCCGAAACTTCAAAAACAAAACAAAAATGAAAGCACTTAACAAAGTCTAAAATTAGAAGCTATTCATCAAATCTGTTTTTTGAGCGAAATATAGGATAAATGTTATGAGACATATACTGTTACCAGTTCTCCGTTTAAAATAAAAGAAAACTGTCATCTTAGTTCGAAGTCTTTTCTTAAAATTAAAGTCTAATTAAAGTACACAGTAAGATCTAATTAGCATTACGTGAGCGTGATGAAACTGAAAACACTATAATTTGTCTAAGATCGGTGTGTGTCTTAACTCTGGTGCAAAATTAAACTAATGTATGTATATCTGAATAAGAAAAAAAATGCTATTTTATTTTGTCTTTTACAAATTTAGACGTGTAGGTCTTAAACCTGAAATGTCAGCTAAGATGTCACACCTTTCAGTGAGACTTGATATTCAAAGTATTAGTATAATTTGCATTCATCATTGCAGTAAAATCTAACCAATATTTATGAAGTCAGTTAATGGGTAGACAATTAAAATAATTAAGGCATATCATTTCATTCCCCAATGACTGACAATGAGCTTTCTGTTCAGGCAGCATCAGTCATTGGTGTTTTATTTACTTCATATTTCTGATCCAAACTATATAGGTTATTCTAGGCAAGACAATATAATAGTCTTACAGGTTGGTTAGTCATTGTTGACGACTACATCAAAAACACTGTTCATTTAATTAGTTCAATTAATTTAACACTGTTTTGTTAACTTGGAGAAAAGTTATACCCTTAAAGGTATGAAGCACTTTTGCAGTTTTTATTAGATTTCTGGCTACCAGCAAATTAAAGAAAACAAATATCGAGCGTTAGACAGACAAGACTTTGGAATAGGTTTAACCCATTAAGTGCCAGGGACGAGATATCTCGTATTAAGCGTGTAAATCAAAACTGCCAGCTACGAGATATCTCGTAGTGCGTGCTGCAATTTTAGATTAATTACAAATGGCCATTTTTGTAAAAAAATTTGAAAAAGGTGAATGAAAAATTTATATGGAGTAAAAAACGTATTAATTTTCACATTTTAATATAAAAATTATAGATTATAATAATTATATTTGTATATATGAATGTATTACATAAATTAAAAAATATTTTTATTATTGTTGCTGAATATGATAAACACAAAAACAAGGATCAACGCAAAGTGCTGGCTTCTCGGGGCACTGTGGACAAAAATGCCTAGTCTCCTTACGTTTTTTTCTCCTTTCTCTCTCTCTCTCTCTTTATATATATATATATATATATATATATAATATATATATATATATAATATATATATATATATATAAAATATATATATATATATAATATAAGTTACTGATACAATATTGTAATTGCATTTACTTTAATTTTTAATTTAATTTTTTTATTAAGAAAAGAACAATACGAGATAACTTGTAAGTGGCAACTAGCACAGGAATTTTTATCAGTGACACCAGCTAAGAGTTATCTCGTAGTGTTTTTTTTTTCAATAAAAATTACAGTAAATTCTATTGCAATATTATATCATCAACTTAATATAATTATATTTTGTAAACTTTCATGTATTCTTCAAAATAAAACCTTGGCATCCCGGGCAAGACACTCTAAATATGTCTGGCAGTCAATGGGTTAACGTTTGATTTATAAACAGGATAAGAAACAGTGTAGTTAATTTTTAAAGAACAATTAAATTTCAATAGTTTAAAGGTTCATCATCTGTATTTAATTAATAGGAAAACCAAGATAACAAACTAGTATTACTTTTATGTCATTGTTTCCTCATTAAACACAGCCTCTAAAATCAAAATCTTAATCATTGGAGAAAGATAATTGATTTATTGGTGAAAATATTTTTTTCCAGAAACGAAAATAGCACGAAACTGTGTTACATACAAAAAAAAAGAATTTGAAGGTAGATATAAGTTTCAAATGGCACGTAACATTCGAATGCATATCAGCATTTATTCGTATTCTTTTCAAGAAAATATTAGAACTGGCTTCAAAGTTCTGCTGCGTAACGCACCATTTCAGTAGCTGAGGCCTTTTTCTAAAAATACACAATTTGCATACGACTTACAATACGGGACTCAACAACCCTTTGATAGGAAATATATTTCCCTGCTTGACATCTGTGTATCTCGCGAAAATCACATACGCACACAAAGAATAACTACCAAAGTCCTAGTCTTTGAAATAACAACAGCTGTTACCGTTTAAATTCTCAATACCGTTTCTCGCTTCCTACATCTTTTATGGCGTGGATTTCGAGAAGGCCAAAACAAGAGGGAAAACTTTTTCTCTCCCTTTTTTTCTTATTTTTTAAGACTATTGGCTTCGTCAACACCGAGCACATGATACCCCCAACAGAGCATTTCCATATTTATAAGGATCGTGTTTCGGTCGGTATATTTTCCTTCTCCCTTCCTCATCTCCGGTTCACTCTCCTCTTCTGCTTATTTTTAAGAAGGAAAAAAAGAAAGGGAGTAAAAAGAAATAAGAATCAGAGCCTTAGTATGAAGGATGATGCTGAAAGCCTTTTGTATCTCGTATATTTTCTAAGATGCCGTGTACGGAGAAGGGAATGAGGGGAAAAAATTGAGATGAAGTTTTTTTTGTCAAATATTTCAAGTGTGATATAATCTGCTTTTGCGCTTTTATTTATGTGAGTAAAAGGATATACTGATGGGCTCTATTGATGGAATTTATAAGAAACGTAATCCTCATAAACCCGAAAATACATTTTGATGAAGCTTATTTAGAGATTTCATTATATGAAGAATAAAAAATCCCCTGAACTTCCCCCATTTCAAAAATTATGTAAAATTGTATTTCTTATCTGTTTGTTTTAAAAATCTTCCATATCACTCATAAAATACACTCATGATACCTGATGTTACATTTTAAAACATCAACAAACTTTAGATAGCATGCATTATAATCCATCATTGAATCCCATATATTTCAGAAGCCACAAGAAACAAAAGTAACTCAACTTATAAAATACATTTAATACTTAAATAAAAAAATATTTTACGCAACACATTTGACATTGTGATATTCGTAGAAGAAAAAAAGAATTATATCCAAGTTGTGTGTATTAGGACATGCATCCTAAGATAGGATCTCTTTTTATCTGCAAATTGAATAATGGATTAATTGGAGTAGATCAAGCAAATAGAAATTGACTTATTTTCACCATGTCTACCTGCAACATTCTTGTATAATACTCTCTTTTGTGTTTGTATTTAACCCTTTATTATCCGATGTCGAGTGTGACTCGACATTAAGGACTGTGCATCATTTTGATATTTTATTTATTTTTCAAATTTGTTAAAAACGTCTACATAATGGTTAAGAGATGGTAATTAAGATAGATTAATTTTTCAAAGAAATTAGATTTAAAAGAATTATTTATATAGTTATTTTTCATGGCAATAAACAAATCTTTGTATTAGGTAAATAATTTTGCATCTAATTATTTTCTGGAATGCAAAGGGTTAATGCATGATGATTATTCAGACATCAGGTTTTTAATGCCTGGATGATTCACCCAGATAAGACAAGTGACGTATTCTGTTCAAAATATTAAGAGAATCTTAAAAAGTTCATTTAATCCTTCATTGATTGTAGAAACTGTCATCAATTGTTTGTCCTTGTGTTGTTTTTCTACTTCCAATCCATGATCTCAAAATAAATTGGATTCGAGCCACGCTGGCATAGTTTAATTCTTTGTTGTTGCAGTGCCTAGAATTAAAATTTGTCGAACTCGACTCGTATAAATACGTGTGAGTTAAAGATCTTCATCGGCAGAGCTACTTCTTCGTCCTTCCAGTCAATTTCATTCTTGAGTCGATGGACGAAACTTTGAGCGATTAGGTGATTTCAGACAATGCGGTTGATTTGTTTATTAGATGCATCGACGAGTTATCTGAAAGATTGGGTTATAATCTGCTTATAGTTTATTCACCCAAGATATGGTGATGTCAATTTCCTTGAACTATACTTTTATTCAACGTATTATTTCTTGCTCAAATCATGAGCTTGTGGACTTTTACTTTAATAAATACTATCTTTATGGACACTGCTTTCTTCATTTTGCTTCCTCGACAATGATCCTACTGTCAAGCTTTGCCACATTTCGGGTTAGTTAGTTACTTTGTCAAAATAACACAGTGGTTATGGGACCAGTATTTTAATCTGAAGTACAACAGAAACCGCAGGAATCTATATTTTTTCATGTATTAAAAGATTACTTATACAAAAATACAGAAAATTAGGCATTCTACTACCATTAGAAGGTCTCATGGCTAACCTCAATAGCTACTGCACCCCTCCTTACGTTGTAAAAAGCGGAAAACGAAAACAACAACAGCAACTTAGTAAAATGCGAGAATTTAAAAAAAAAATCTAAAATTTTGTACGTTTTTCTTCATTTTTAACGCCCGTCTAAATGTCAATCTATTTCTTAGCAGAGAGCATGAATTATGCAATTTTATACATGAATTACATAATACGGTTTTAGAGTTAGCTGGAAATATTTCAGCATATACAATATTATGATATAGCTTGCTGTTCAGTGTCACAATCATTTGCATATATAGAGCTGTATTCAAGAAAGGAACCATGGGTCGTAATATATAGATACTTTTTGAATTATCTTAAATTAGCAAAGTTTCCTATATTACAGTTGGAAATTCGGTACCACTTCATTAAAGAAAATCTACTTTCCTTTGACATTCTAACGTCTTTTAATATAGTGACTTACTTGGAAAAGTGGACTCAATGAAATTTTTTTAAAAAATCTTCTTCCATTTTACATTGAAGAATATAATGTATATTTTGAACCACAATAATTATTTAGATATCAAGCTTAACCATTATGTAATGTAGCGTATTATTTTATTATTATATAGCAGTACACTGTTCCGTTTGTTCTTTACATGAGTCTATATTTTTTGTCATTATTTGGTACAATATGGATTATTTGCTTTTCTAAACGAAAGAAAGATAAATTCCAAGTTTTCAAAATTTAATTAAAAGGAAATCGAAAATTGCTAAAGAATTTTGTTACAGTAGCGGTAGTAACAAATATGATGGTTTTTTTCTTATCATTCTTTAGAAAGTATTACACTGCAAAAATTATTTTCACAAAAACTTATATGTATACATGCTTTTATCTATACCAAATTTTTTTCAGTATAATTTTTTTGCTAATTTAACAAAATCTTTAAATTTCTTTTTATGAAAAATTTGTATATTTCTTTTATTGTGATGAAATATAAGTTTTTCGAGCCTCTGTTTTATCAAATCTTTCAATCTCGATTTTTTAACCAATATTTAAGTTAACAATTATATTTCTTCGGGTGCAACCTTTTCACAAAACAACTTGTGTATAGGCAGAAGCCTGTTTGACTCTCTTCCTAATACATAGAAAAATTAATTAACTTCTGCATATGTTTCGAGATAGTTTGTTCTTTTTATTCAATACTTTAATGTTTTTGTATATATTTAAGTTGTAATACTTTTAATTTTTAATAATCCTATCTGGTATGTGACCATTTTTTTGTCCTTTCTTTTGAAGTTGACTCCACTGAAGAGGAATTAATTATATTAAATTTTTTTTAGTTTCATTTCATTCGCTATCTTTTTTTTTATGTTAATTTTTAAACTGGATTTTTTTGTTATTCTAACTAAAGGCTTGGGAATTGTTTTTCTCTAATTAGACTATGTAATTCTGAAATTTCTTCTCTATGAAAGTTAGAACGGCAATAAATTTATTTATCATTTTTATTCTTTCATGAAGTAATTATTTGCACGGTTTTTCCTTTTTTTCAAAACCGAGGTGTTAAAATATTGCGGGTTTTTTAAACTATGTAAATTAATTCCTTTAATGTTTAATTTTGAAAGTTCGAAATAATAAGGTGAAGTTTTGTATACAAATTGCAATACTTTAAGTATTTCATAATCCTATCTCGTATGTTGCCGTTTCTTGCCCCTTTTTAGATTGGCTCCATTGAATAAGAATTAATTTTAATTTATATTATTTTTTCAGTTTCAGTTTATTCACTACCTTTTTTTTCAACAATATATTTTTATCATCTCATAATATGATGTTGTTTTTGGGATGAGGTTTTTCGCGTCAACAAAATTACGTAGATGAAAAATAAACATTTTTTTATCTCACGAGCAAAAAATCAGCTTTTAATAACGCGTTGTCATTGCATTTGCAAAAGCTCCAATTTTTTTTAAAAAAATATTTAATGACTACAGCAAATAAAACCAAGAAAAATGTTATTTTGAACACGAGATTATATGAAATGAAGTAAATAGGAAATGTGATATTTTTTTAACCATCAATGCGAGAAAAAGTTTTTTGTCACCGTTTGCAATACTAAAGTGACTCCTTCAAGGAAACAATTCAAATGAATAAAAATGTAATTTATCTTTTTTTAAATTGCAAATAATACAACAACCAGATTTTTTTAATCATTTTTTTCTTCCATGAAGTAATTATTTACACAAATTTCTTTTCTCAAAATTGCTCTATTAAAATTCTGAGGGTTTTTTTAACTCCGTAAATTAAATTAATTTCGCATTTTCATAAATGTAAATGCTTGTTAAATTTCTACATATTGTATTATTTAATGTATAATTTTTTTTCGTTGCTCAATTAACTTCATATATTATTCTTTAATTGTAGATGAATATTTTTTTATGTTATCTACAAGCTAAATGTTTTATGATACATAAATTACGAAACATATCCAGTGCTTTCCTTGCGGACAGGGATAAGTGATTTAACTCAAAGGGCTTGTAAATGATTTTTATCCGGCTTTTTCTTGCTTTAACGTTTTAAAGTTTCACTTTTTGAGATAATTAATTAGCTATAATGAACACAAATATAAGAACAGAAAGAAGCATGCACATGATTTTTTAATAACAAGAAAAGAATTCGGGTATTATTATCTCAAATTTTAATAATAGTTCTGTGAATTTTTGAAAATGTGATAAGGGTTCATTTTCGTGAAACCAAACCAATAATTCAGGAACTGCAAAGAACAAAGGAGCTCCAACTAATTTGTGTATAAATATCTTATATTAATTGAATGCACACTTTCCAGCACAGAAATGTTAAATGTTAATTTTTGTGTGTATTTTTGCATTCATAGAATTAAATTCAAATAGATGACTAACTTACCGTCTAATTTTCGAAATATCGAAAGTTAAAATCGTCTAATTTTGAAGTTAGTAACTGCAGGAAAATGAAAAAAAATATTTTTCCATTTTACTTAAATAAAAATTTATTGCTTTGAAATTTGGCATCGGCGAGATACGTAGTTGTCACTCAAAATAGCTTTATTTGCTAGAAAATTAATTGATAGAAAACGATTTAGTAAATGAATTCAAATCAAATAAAAATTACTGTATAACTCTTGTTTTACATTTTTATCAAACATTGATGGGAAAATTTATATTCAGTTAACATTAATTTTATGTTGCAGGCATACAAAATTCATCTCCCCCCCAAAAAAATAACTGATTTAAGGAGAAAGAGATTCTGCATGCAATTAGAATGCCTATACATGTACGTATATTTCTTATACAAATTCAGAATATTTGCCAATTCAAGAATAAATTTAATGCTTTTTAATAATGCATTAGAAAGTATCCTGATGTTATTTCGGTGCTTATTCAAAAATTAATTTCATCATAATTTTACATATTTTAAAATAAAAACTCACCATTTAAACAATAGCAATTTAATTATATATACGAGGCCCATCCAGAAAGTAGATTACGTTTTCGTCTGTGTCCGCTAGGGGCGGGGCTAGCGCGGCCATCTTGGGGTCAGAGCGTTGCGCAGCTCAGTCGGCATCTAGCCGTGCTAGTGAGAGGATCGTGCTGTTTTCTGTTCAGATACTGCGACGGTCTGAAATGTCTGCGTTAATTGAAAATCCCGCGAGGTGCGTGCAGTAATAAGGTTTCTGACTGCAAAAAACTGTAAACCGATAGAAATCTATCGGCAGCTTTGTGAAGTGTATGGGGACAACATTATCACTGAAGGTGGAGTGCGTCAGTGGGTCATAAGATTTAAAAATGGCCGAACCAATGTTCACGACGAAGATCGAAGTGGAAGACCCAGCATAGTGACTGCCGAACTTGTCGAAAAAGTCGATGCTAAAGTCCGTGAAAATCGAAAGTTCACAATAACGGAACTTTCTTTGAGTTTTCCACAAATTTCGCGAAGTTTGTTGCACGGAATCATTGGTTACCACAAGTTTTGTGCAAGATGAATTCCAAAAATCTTGACAGAGGACAAAAAAAATCAGCGAATGGCTGCAGAGTTGAACTTTTTGGACGCTTACCATAAGGATGGTGACTCTTTACTCGATCGCATCGTTACTGGTGACGAAACATGGGTGAAACACGTGAACTGTGAAACGAAATTGCAATCAATGCAGTGGGGGCACACAAGTTCTCCCTCAAAACCCAAGAAAAGCATGCAAACAATGTCGGCAAGGAAGATGATGGCGAAGAAAAGGTGTGATTTTGGTGGACTTCCTGGAAAGAGGCACTACAATAAACTCTCAAAGGTATTGCCAAACTCTCCAAAAACTCAGAAGAGCAATTCAAAACTAGCGCAGAGGAATGTTGAGCTCTAAGATCTTGTTGATTCACGACAATGCCCGGTCCCACACGACAAATGTCACTCGTAAAGTTCTTGAATCTTTTAAGTGGGAGTTGTTTCCTCATCCGCCGTACAGTACCGACCTGGCACCGAGCGACTTCCACCTATTCCCAGCAATGAAGAAGTTGCTGGCTATGCAGCGTTTTGATGACGACGCACAGCTGCAAGAAGAGGTAACGAAGTGGTTGAAGGCGCAGGCGGCCGAATTTTTCGACGAAGGAATTTCCAAGCTCGTACATCGCTACGATAAATGCCTTAATTTGAATGGTGACTATGTAGAAAAGTAGTATTTGAGTGTGGCTTTCATCTGTATATAATAAAATTTGTTTCCTATACTTTGTTTATTTTTTTTATTCCAAAACGTAATCTTCTTTCTGGATAGCCCTCGTAATTCTTTTCATAATTTTTAAAAAATTAAAAACATAATTGGACATTATCTTCATCTATACTAATTTTTAAAAAACTTTTTTCATATCGTATTTTATATCTTTCAAATATGTGATGTTAAATAATTAAAAAAATAAATATTGCTTTATGAGATAATTTTTTAAGTTTTTCATGCTTCGATTTAGAAGTGTATGAGCTGTTTTATCTTGAAAAAACATATACTTATTTTAAAAGTTATAAATGAAATTATAAATTATTGGAAGATAGAAGATATAATTAGGTATTTTATTTCAGAAGTTTAGATGTTTTATTTTGGAAAAGTACTGAAAAGTTTTTGTTCCTTTTAATGATTCTACAATTGCTTAAAGATTAATAAGTTTTGGACTGTAAAAGATTTTGCTTCTACTACAAACTGAGACATTTTATAATGTGATAAAATCATTCTATTCTCTGATTTAATTTTTGATTAGAGATTTTTTTTCATTGATATTTTAAAAGTTTAAATTGAGATTTTTTGTTTATAAAATATCTTGTTTAAAAGTTGATCTGGTGGTCATTTCTCTGATTTGGAACCTAATGATTTCAGGCACATTAAAAATGCCATCACCACATATGCAGACACATTAAACATAACGCTTTCAGTGCGAATTAAAATGATGTCATAAGTTGAGTGTTACGTTATTGGTGTGGTACGGAAAACTATAGAGTATAAAGTCATCTTAGACGACATCCTTATAATCTTATCAGAATGAAATGAATTTATGACGTAATAGAATAAGAGGTTCTTCCTTGTTTAACATCAATACTTGAGTTGAATGTAATTCTTATAATCTTTGTTAAATTAAAAGAAGACTGAGCTTTTACTTTTCATAAAATTCATTAGATGGAAATTCTGATGGCTATCTATTTTCAATGGTCTTTCTGATGGTTATCGCTTTTTAATGGTCTTCCTGATGGTTATTTTTTTCGTCTGGATTTACAATTATGCAAAGTTTGAATTTCTCTTCTTCATTAGATTTAATTAGTTTAGTTTCACAATATCTTATGTCTGTGTATTCAAAAAGCTGACATAGGGAAATGCCATTTATTTTTGATAAGTATCAATTGCAATTATGACTTCTATCTGATTAGATGTACATGTAGCTGGAATTTATTAAAGAAAATGAAAAAGAAATATTACATTGCAAACAGTTGCAAAAAAAACATACAGATTCACAACAAAGGAATAAATCTTATTTTTTCCTTATTAGTAGATTAAGAGAAGAAAACCGCCGGTTCTCTGGCACAGAGTAAACGCGTCTTCCTCGTGTTCTGGGAGTGCCGGGTTCGAGTCCCGGCTAGGGCATGGTTGTTCTTATGTGTTCTATCTGTGAGATGTGTGAATGTGCCCTCATGTAAAAAGGGGCTGTGTAAGCAAATGTTTGTGTGTTTCATCCTCATATGAGCAAGAAGTCAGACTTCTGCTTTCGCTTGCTCAGAGGTTCATACCGTCAGAAGTAACTGCAACCCTCTTTCCGTGGTGAAAAGCGGACATCGAGAGAAAAAACCCCAACATTCTGAGTGAGGAAGTCAACCAAATCAACATACAAGATTAGTATGAGATAAATATTTTTTGTATAATATTAGATCAGTAATTTTCCGTTTCAAGATTAATCTCTTTTACCTCAGCTAACACATTCTAATTCAATTGATACTGTTACGTTTTTAGTGTAACGGGTTCAGATTGAATGGACTTGAGGACAGCACAAACCAATTCATCTACAGCTATTTACAAGTATTTACAGGATGATTCGATTAAGTAAAACTTCAGACAAACACAATCCAGCAGTCAACAGTCATTTACAGCGTAAATGCAAGCCTTACGCACAACAAAAACAGACTGCAAAACAGCTATCGTACAGCACAGTAAACAGCAAATCACAGCGATCTCAATAACACAACGTTAACAGCAAACGTAAATACAGTTCACTAATAGCAAGCTAGAAAAGTAATCCGCTAGTTCAGCGAGACGTTTCTCTTCCGAGAGAAAAACTCTCTAACTAACTGCCGGAACTACGGCTAACCATCTCTTATATAGCCGGGCGAGCGAGTGCCCAAAAGCACGCGAAGCAACGCGACACTTGACGTATCCAGCGGCTACCAGACTATTCCTTTCGCCAAACCATCCCGGCTGCGCGAAGCTCCTCATCAAACTCCGCCAACTTCGGTGTCCTTCCGCGGCACTCTCCCACATGTAACATTACATTTTATCAGTAACCTCAGTGTGATTAAATGGATGGATATATGACCATATATTTATTGAGTAATAATAGTTAGAGTACTTTCTTCATAAATTTATTAATATTGTTAAAATATTTCTTTTCATAAAGAGTGTCCTTAAAAGAAAGATATAATTTTTAGAAATTTTTAGTGGATGTTGAATGAATGCAAGATTAATGTCTTGAGGCTCCCAAGTCTATTTGACGACAGTGATTCTAGAAAATTTTATGATGAATTAAATTCCTTTAAAATCCATCCTTATTTACTATAGATATATTTATATATTTTCTTCCATATGAAATTACGATTTTTATCATTGCTTTACATATCTGAATCCTTATCTGTTGAAAAATTGAATGCATACAGCTATAATTTGGATTATAATATCTCAAATGTTATTATAGTAATGCATCGTAAGAAATTTTATTTAAATTGAATTTTTTTAAGAATTCGACAGAATATATCAAAGTGCAGTTTCTCAGAAATAACTTTTTTTCAAGCAGTTTCCCTGTATGTGTTCTGTGAAGCAATTCAATTTTTAGCAATATGTTGTACATAAAATCGATTACTAATTTTACAATTTTTTTTAACTCTACAATTTTACAATTTTAATGATGTATCTAAAATTTACTCCTTAAAAGAATATTAAGAATTTCAAAATATAATTCTACTCTTTTTTTCTCAATTGCCTAAAATTCCTCAGAAAGTAAATTTTTTAAAAAAAATTCCTGATTTCTGAATTGCATCAAATAAAATTTGTAATGCTTTTTTCCCCTCAGAACTAAAATAATAACTTTTCAGCATTCGTATAGAATACAGAAAAATTTGCCAATATCTTTCCAGCTCTAAAAACAGTTCCATTTCATTTTAAGAGCATGGAAGTATTCTCAACCGAATAAGAAAAGGAAAAAAGTAGAATTGTTTTCCGGCATTGGGAAATATGTAATGAAAATAAGAACGAAGCCCTATGGAAACAATTCTAATCAACTTCTGCTTTTGGAATTAATAAGGAGAATATTTGTCATTCAGAAGTCAGTTTTTATTTACGATTTATTTTGCAAATATTTTTAATGAATTCAAATTTTTACTTTTATATATTTTACTAACGATTTCTATTATTGGTTACTGAAAACGGCAATTAATATTTTTTTTAAAGTATGAGCAATTTTTTTCCGGATTTCAGAACACAATACATTATTAGAAACATGTTGCAATGCATGTTTAATATGTATTTTCACAAAAGCAGTATGTATGGTGATAATATAAAAAATTTGGGAAACTCAAAGTTGCAATACACAGGCATATGCGTAACACTCCCGCTGATATGCTAAGAGTTACTGTTGAGAATGCAAGGATTCGACCTGTACTCCACATTGAACATACTTTGTAACAAGCATGAGAAAAGATTAAATGAACTTGAAACAGGTGTCTTCATGTCGTATTTTGCTTAAATATACTGCACCATTTATTCCATGGTGTTCAATCTTTCATTTTTTGGGAGAAAAGATATTTCCATTACATTCTAACTACTACTATTTAAACTATTACGAAATTTAACAACATTTGATGCAGTAGTTCCTATTTTATGACGATTTAAAAAGGGAAATTTAATTATAACCACATTAAAAAAATTCAGGAAAATAGTCTATTTAGCAATTAATTTTATAAGCATTGAAAATAATAAAAGAAACTAATTAATTTAAAGAAAATTGAGATAAATGTGAATGCAAATTCAAGAATATCTAATAAATAAAGGTTTTATTTTTAAAAAAATGATTAAAAAATAAAATAAATAAAAGATAAATTTTATATTACAGTAATAGATAAATCATCAAATAATTTCTGTTCAATTTGTAAATATTTCTATAAAGAACTATTGATTATTGAATATAAATCTAAAGCAACTTATATTTTAAAGAATGAAGGTAAAAAGGAATTGAATAAAAGAATGCTAACTTTTGATTAAAAAAAACTAAAATTAAGACCTATTTTCTTAACTATCCTTATTTGTTTCCAACAGTTAAATTTCATAAATAAACCCCTTACAATTCAGATTCGTGACTTATATCACTGGTATTTATAATTACTTAGAGGGAAAACATTTCTTTAAATTCTTGAATATTATCCTTAATAAAATTTAAGATAAAGGTAACTATAATTAATAGTAACAAAGAAATTTTGTATTTTCTAAAAGATAATAGCATTATTAATCTTAATAGATTGATGCATTAATTTTCAAAAAAAAAATCATGCTTCATAAATTTTTATGCCTCATAAAAAATTAATAAATGTATGCCTTTTTATATATGAAGAATATTTAAATTTATTATTAAGGAGATTCATACAATCCAAGAATAAATAAATATTTTAATATCTTCTGGTTAATATCCGCTTACTTGAACAACTTTCAGAAATATGTTTCATATATATTTCACACACAGATATCAATTTATATTAACAATACATGTATATACTAAGTTATCACAATGTAGGTACTAAACATTTTGAGTTCTTTTTAGATCTTTTTTGTTAGACAGTCGCAGAATTCGTTTATGAAAGTTAATCATCAAACGTTACTGGATTATCCAGGATATCCAAAGTCAGGTCCAAAAAGCTTTAATGAGACATTAGTATTATAATAAATATTAAAATTGTATCTTAATAAATGATAAGCTGTAGGACAAGATATAAATTAACTTACATTAACAAAGGGAACTATAATGAAATCATCCCTTTCGATAGCATGTCAATCACGCCATACCAGCAAGAATAACAGTTTGTAAAAATAGTTAGATGGATTTAGAGATAAGAAAACTATTGGTTTTAATGACAACGAACATGCACACGATAAAAAATGATCAAACATTCACAGAAAATTAAAACGTTGCATTGGTTCAATTCAACAAGCTACTATTCAATCATTTATGTGAATATTTAGACAATAAGGCCTATATCATGTTTGGGAAATTGGACAACTAACAGCCTAATGGTGATAACGTACTCATATAAATCTCAATGAAAATGAATTAAGGGAAGGAAAATAAGCAGAACTGATATTGAAGAAGACCAACGGAAACTTATTGATAATGCCAGAACTACTGAAACCGAATGCTATGATACAAAAATAGATGCAAAAAGCCTGGAGTTCTCAGTTACTTAAGTTGGCTGACATAGATTCCCACAGAATTTTATAAATGTTCATTTTTTTCAAGCAAGAACTTGACATATCTCTAAACTATCTTGCGATAGTATACATTCCTCTCTTGTTAATGTTAAGACAGATGTCAGTGAACACCGTTTGAAACATACTTTGAAGATGGTTCAAAAAATATCAACCAGACATCATTAATCGATTCTGTGATTGAATAAAACGTATTTTTCTTTCGTCTGCTGAGTATGTTATTCAATCTGATAGAGGAAGACAGGCAAGAAAACTATGTAGTAAAAAAGCAATAAAAGTGAAAAACATCTAAATTCTGAAGTCTGTAATAATATTTGAGTCTAGTCGTCGACAAACATAATGGGATAAGTCTGTAACTCTGTTATTTATGAACTTCTTCTTTAAAAAATTGGTGTCGATAGAAATTACTTTAGAAGATAGTTTTATTTAGATTGCAAAACTGATTAACTATGTTTATTAATCAATTAACTAACATTTTTTGGTTAAATTCATATATGGGAAATTATGATATGAAAAAATTCATCTACTTGTTAGTTAGTATATAGTTTTGAAATTACGATGTTAATTATATATTGTAAGTTTTAGAAAACCAAAAACAGAATATTTTTTTTTCAATAATTTTATTTAGCATGTCCAGATGTTTGATCTTTGATCCTGAGTTATAACTATTTTTTTGCTTGAGAAACTACATGTAAAGATACAGCATCTCAAGACGAATTTACTAAGTGAATCTATTTTATAAAGAAAGAAAAATTATTTGTTGATTGTTTAATTGGAATTATAAAAAAAACTAACAAACATGACTCAGAGAGATCTTTAACATGAATATTCATTTTCAAATTACAACTAATATATGATTCTTTTAAAAATTTAAAGATTTTATTATGTTTTAAACTATTTTTAATCCGCCTTAATTATTGATCCAGTTCTTCATCCTTTGTTGTAATTGTTGGCTATTATTTAACTTAGGTTCAATTATTTTACTTTTTGGAGAAGCTTTATTGAATGCTCTTTTCAAGAAACTGATTGCTAAAATAAATATGTTTCTAATGCTATAATTAAATTCTAATAAAAGCAAACTTCTTGAACTTTCATATTATGAAAATTGAATTTTAAATAATGTTTGTGACATGCACAAAGTCTATCAATTTGCTTTTTAATTCCAGCAATCAGCTAACAAAGTTTATAATGCAAGTCGATAACCTTAACTTTTCAGCAATTTTCTTCGGCTTTACACACATTTTCACGGTTTAAATTTTAACTATTACTTCCTAACTTTTAAACTATTACTTCTTCTAATAAAATAAACATTTATTCTAATTTCACAAATTTTATCAAAATATAAACTTTTCCAAAAAATTCCGAATTATTAAATTCTTCAATAATTATATCATAAAAATACAAAGTTACATATTAGAGTACTATGAAAATATAAAAAACATATATCTACGATAGATTTCGTAGTACATTTATCATAAAGTTTATTTATGAAAGATTTGTTGATGATTTATTACTTTTTTTCAACTGTTGAGATTATTTTAGGGCTAAATAAGTAAAACATTTATTTCGTGAGAATTATCCATTTTGTTAAGCATAAAAAATAATTAGAAGTTCATAAAATGATCGATATTTTCTACAGTCAGAATGCATATCTGACAAAAGCAGTGTCTAATACATACAATAAAATCTTTTTTGAAATCTTTTTTAACATTATAAATTTATTGATTGATTTGAACGCTTGAGATAAAAATCTATTACATTTTTCTACAGAAAAAAAAGTATAAACAAAAAAAATTCTAAAAAATCAGTTCTCATATTCGATCTCTCTTACTTGAAGTTTTATTTAAATTTATATCTTAAACATCGATTAAACTGATTCAGAGGGAAACATCAATGCGAAATCATTTTTCCTGTTGAACTACTTAAACATTTTCAGCTCTCGAATAGAGCAGACTTTAAGCTAAATATTTATCGAGGACTATCGAAAAAACACGTTTTCAAAAAATTCAAAATATCTCGAATGCTTACAAAGAAAAAGGACTCTCGGATCATATTTTTGAATAAAACATGCATGAAAAAAAGATCCCCAAAGAGATATATGCAGAGTAGAACACTTAACTTCCCCCTATTCATGTTTAAAATCAGTTTTTTTGAAATGATGCAGCGTTTTCTTCAGAGGAAAACCAAATTATGAGAAGAGACCACTCCACTGAAGAACTGCCCTGCATGGTTCACTGAATAACGTTTTAACTCCCTGCATTGAATGATACCAATTAAGTATTAAAAATAATGCAAAAGGGGGAAAAAACTTTTGAATGCTGATAGAAAATATTTGCGAAACCATCCACATAAATGTGAGCTCAAAATGTTTAAAACTAAACGGAAATAATATATTGATTTGCTTAGTAAGCATTGCATGGGGAAAGGTCTCAAGGGTTTCATCATTTTATTTGTGTTTTTAACTGCAGGAATAACTCGAAATGCACGAAATATTTATTGAAATTTGGCAATGCGATCTTTTTTCTACTCATTCTATTAATTCATTTAAAATATAACATTGCTAATTGATGAAATTCTATTAAAATTTCAGTCATTTAATTATTTGTGCTCAATTAATTCAGTTTTAAGCATTGATATTTACAACCTTTCATACAGCCTCTTGAATCATTTGTAATTGATTTTTTTAAACCCAGCAATAAAGGATAAGAGTTTATTTAATAAAATCGTATTCTTTTTTTAGATTGTACGGTTAAATACTTTATCGATCAAATGTTTGTACGTTAAGAAAATATACTTAGCTCTGTCTCAGACAGCATTTTTCAATTTTTGATTTTAATTTTGATCTCCAATTTGAACAGTTTACCTTATTTTATTATTTTTCTTTGCAATTCTGAACTATTTAAAACATCGATAGACAATGGAAAGTAAGTTCAAAGTATTTTTAATGACATACAATTAAGTAACTCAAGCATTTCAAAATGAGTACAATAACTGAGAGGTGAACTTTAACCCTTTCGTCCCGAGTGCCGCATATATGCGGCATCCACGCAACGACTTCTGGGTACGAGCGCCGCATATACGCGGCATCCACGCAACGACTTCTGGGTACGAGCGCCGCATACATGCGGCATCAAAAATATCTGTACAAGTGCCATCTGGAGTCGATGGTAACAACTATATTACTAGTTTTTACATATTTTATTACATATTTTGTACGTATTAGATTTACACTTTATATTTCAATAATTTTCATGTCGCTATTAATTATATTAATCATTTCATCGTTAAGCTTTGTAATTATATAAATACCTACGTTATCTATAATTTTGTATTTGAATAATTTTATAAGTCCTACCATATTAAAAATGTAAATATACTTATTACATTAGAGCAATGATTGATTTATTCAGCACAGTTCCTATTTAACACTTAGAACAACATATATAAAGAAACCACGCGCACTGTGCATTTTTCTGGCGCGAGGTTCCGTTCAGTGACGGTACTTCGGCGGACGGGGCAGCCGTAGCGAAAGGGTTAAATTACTCAAAAGTAACATATCAGTTATTTAGAAGATTATTTGATTAGATATAATAGAATATTGAAAAGTTTGTTTCTCTTTCAAAGTCAAGAAATATTCCCCGTTTCTTCGTAAATTATAATCGGTCATGTTTTGGCGAGGTTAATATTTTAAAACTATAGCTTAGTGATAACTGCTAAGCAAATGTATTATCAGACATCCTTTGAGAGTTCTTAGAATAAATCCGCGTCCTTCGAATTCATTTAGGTAAGCGTTTTTAATGAGCAAAGCCTACACCACGGATATTCAATCAATTTCCCTTAATGAGAAGGGTAGAAAGTTACTCTGATATCTCGACGTCTCAGGTACACTTCGTAATTTCTTTGAACATTTATTTATACAATGAAATACACTATATTATGATGGCGTCTCAACTTTGAAGTCAGAATTTCATTCATGGTAATGAAGGTCTTGAAATGTTGGTATTAAGTAAGCATAAAATTAATGAATAACGTATTCCCGCAAGAACAATATGATTAAGGTCCATTTCTTTTCTAGTCAAAAAATAAAGTGTTCTACAATTCTTGTAATAATGTCACAATTTCGAAAAAAAACAAAAACAGATGTCCTTTTAAGCTTTCTGCTCTTTGTATTAATGTGCAGGTGTCCTTTTATGTCCTTCGTATCAGATGCCCTTTTGTGCTAAATTGTTTTATAATTTGTATGACATTTTCTCTCTAACTTATATCGTTTTTGAGAAAGAAACCGTGATGACAATATTCCAATAGATGGTTCTGGAATCGGTGTCATTGAATCGCATAAAGTCTTAATACTAAGCCTAGATGATATTTTGTGATCATAATTGTGGTCATTCTCAAGTTAACGGGATTGTAGTCGATTTAAGTTGGCATTCTAAATACTTAATCTAAAATGCTAAATTAATTTATTTTTTAAAAAAATTTAAAAATTCAGATTAAATATATTTTTATTTTTAAGTAACTATAAAAAATGATCTTTGCATCTCAGCGAAATTCATTGCATATAAAAGGCATCAAAATATGGAAATATTTTTTTTTAATATATGAAAATATTGTATGCGTAATAATAAAGAAATTTATAACTTTTATGTATGGCTTATTTTAACCGCATAATAAATATACCATTATTTTTAGGTAAAAACCATCTTTTGCCTCTATTTTTCTTAAATGGAAATTAAAACCTCTTTTGAACGATATATAGCATTTTCATATTTAAATTTTTTTAAAGAAGTTACCAGATTTCTGATAATAAGTATTGAAAAGTAGAATTCTCTTTAATATTAAGAAGTAGAATGTTCTTAATATCTAAAATTATATTTCAACTTTAGAAATAATATATTTCTTTAATAATTTTAAAACGGGCATTCGTAAAAATTTTGAATATGAAAAATTAAATTTTCTTTGTAAAACTGTGTGCAACACAATGTATAATCATAATTTGTTGAAACTGGAGCTAGGACAAATATTTAAGAAATAAATATAAAGCGTCTACTTTTTAAAAACTTTTATGTCCCATGCTATAAAAATTATTGCTTAATCCGAAATTTGTCTTATTTCAAGTTATAAAAGCATTTTAGTTCCTTTGACTTTGTAATTATAGCCTGAAATTATTTCTCTTTTTTGTGTTTGAAAATATTTGTTCATGGTATAAACCCCCATGGACATTTCAAATTCCATTTAGAAAATTCCAATAAATATCGTAATTTTGATATCTAAATGTTATTTGAAGGAATCGAATGCGTGGAACATTCTACAAAATAGAATAATTGCTGGCATTTTGCTGATAATACTTTATAGCATTTTATATTCCTTTTTTTTCCTGCAACCGACTTCTATTGATTCCATTTACAGAGTAACTACTTGTAATTAATTGTTTGAAAATATATCACTAATTACTTCGTAGCTATTTTTATATTTCTATATCGAAATAAAATCAGAAATTAAATATTATCAATCAAGATTACTACCAAGCTTGATTTGAAGCATTATGTATTTTAAAAGATTTAATTTTCGTAAGTGGAAAAAGTGACCCTGGCTTAGCAATGCAAGCGATGACAAATTCTGTGAAAATATGAAAGATACGAAGCTGATATAGTTTTATGGGTTTATATATATATATATATATATATATATATATATATATATATATATATAAGTTCTTATTACAATATAAAGTCTCTTTTATCATATCAATTTATCGTATCATCAAGCATCTTATTAATTAAAAAATATGTGGCACCATTAAGTTATAATAGAAATAAAAAATGCCCAACAATATCAGTTATGTTTTTTCTTTAGAATAAGTGATATGATTAAATATAAAGTAAATAATAGAACCTAACCGTCTTGAGCGACCAGGTAGTTTAGCAATCTTAATAAATATATCATATTTGATATTCAATAATTTCTTTATCAAAATATATTTAAACTTCGGATATTGATGCTTAAATTCACACTATTATGTAAGCCTCACAAAATAATGTATCGCTCGAATTTTCTGTTAGTTCGGAGAAATTTCATCTTCCATTTAAAGGGAAAACGATTATACTTCTATTAGTATAATTGTTTTTTTAATTCATTATTTTTTTATATGAGTACCGCATAGACTGTCGTCATTTAAGACCTACGTGCACTACAGATTGATTTTCATAATTTACATAATATGTATCTCAAGAATTGCTCAACAATATTTCCCAAATTGAATTAAAATTAAAATTTTGGTTTTACTTTGAAAGGGATTTAAATAACGCAAATAATACATACATTTTTTTAATTTCCTTCCGGTTTAGAAATATACTTCAAGAATTATAAGTCTAAATTAAAAAAAAATCCTTTAAGTAAAGCCCTTTGGTTGTAAGGAATCATATTCTGCAAAATATTTTTGACGCTTAAGCTTTTAAATAAGTAAATTAATGCTTCCATATTATGCTCTTAAGTCTAAACTATTTAAGAAGTTTTTATAGGTGTGAATTAAATATTGTAAATGAAAAAATGTTAATTTTGTTGGATTCAGAAAAGTTTTATTATATCCCGGCTTTAAGTGGCCGTAAAATTGACACAATATTTGTTAAAATGAAAGCTAAATCTTTCCTCAAAAATTCAAATCTTTGCTTTATCATTTCAAACGTATATATGAAGAAAACTTGAGCCATATTTTAATACGTATTTAAAATATTGTCATGTGAAATAAGGTCGATAACAACGTTAATATTCACATATATTTAAAAATTTATTACCTTAAACCACTTTACAAATGAGCACCCGTTTCTTATAATTGAAGCATTTCATCATATTTTTATATAAGGTACTGCTAGCACTTTTAAATTATAATAATAAACGCGATATTTTAATTCGACTTATTATCGTCGTAGAGTTTTCTTATTAAACGGTAGAAATAGCATGAATTTCCGGTTCGTTGAAAACGCATGTATTTCTAAAACATGTAAGGATATGTCTTATTAATTTTAAGTAACGTTCTTTTCTTTATATTCATTTATAAAGCATTCAAAGTAGTTTCTGAATTATTCTATTATTAATAATTTTTCGGACAGCATTGCATTAAATAGGCATAAATAAGTAGCTACATTTAAAGAAACACAAGTAGCCATTTCTTTCAAATGCACTTAAAATTCATAAATTATACTCATTTCGATAAGAACGGAAAATAGCTCATTAAAATTAATTACCTAGTCCTCTTACCCCAGCGTGCATTACAGATAATGTAACCAATAAGGAAATGACGCCGAGTTTTTCTTTAATTAAATTAATTACCTTTAATTATATTACTTCTTCAAATGAACCTTTTCATTAAAGTTAATCACCTTAAAAGATGCCAAGAATTTTTTTTCTTCCCAATATCCTTTCAACAAAATGTGTAAAATGTCATTTTAATCCAAGAAAATTTAATTTCGGGGAGTCTTTGAAGTCCCCTATTATGGCTTTTAATCATTTTCTAGTTGAAAAGTCACAAACACAACCTCCTCGTAATGACGCTACGTATTAAAAAATAATTACTAGGTATAAAGTCTATTTAAGATCCTCCAGTGTTAATTTCGTTAAAAATGTGAGTTTTTTCCTCAGTTATTTTTATTTTCAGTTTCTGCAAATGAATTTTTAGCGTCTAATTTCTTCATTCGATTAATTAACTCGTTACTCATTTTTGAAGCGATGAAGTTGCATTTTATTTAACATGTTTTAATGGATTCACAATTTATTTTTTAAAAAAAGCTAGAATATATATGTATAATTTTATTCTACTTCAACATTCTCGTTATATTCTGCCAAATACTTTATAGAGACCAAAACAGTTTTTGATCGATTTGTATACTAAAAATCCATCAAGACTGTCAATGAGATTTCATAAATATATATATACTTGCAGATATTTTTAACCCTTTATCTACTGAATAATATTACCAGCAATTTTTCAAATTTATTTTTGTACCAGTAGTTAAGTCTCCTTGCAAAATAATCCCAGAGAACCCAAGACAAAAAAATTTAATTAATAAAAATATATTAATTATTTAAATTATTAATTATTTTTCATTCCTACTTTTAGTTTATATTAATTCCTTGATATTTGGGTTACGTTCTCCGTGTTTGTTAGCAAAAAAGCCATCGGAAAAAATAGTCATATTACGATAGTCATTCGTCTATATTATATTACGATAATGTAGATGTAATATAATAACTAGATTAATTATATAACTAGATCGTAATATAACTCAGATGACTAAACTATATTATGATAATATAGTCATTTATTTGGTACTTATAAGTTCCGTCAATAGATAAAGGGTTAATACGGGATAATAATTATTAAACATTCACTGCATACTGAATTACATTAGATACACAATACTTAATTTTCATATTAACCAGTAATATAAAATAGTTTTAAAAGCTGACTCCTAGTTAGGTCATCAAAGAAAAATGTTATTTAAGTTAATCTTATTAAATAATTACATTAATATAAATAATTTAACAAAAAAATATTGATTTTTGCAAGAATTGAGCTCGCATTCTTCATCTTCGCGTGCAAAATAATAAAATTCCTGCATTTTACTGATTGAGCTACTGCCTGTTGATTTCAGTTTTCATACCACACTGCTAAAACTCTATTTAAAGTATTAAAAATTATATTAATTATTTGAAAAGGCTACAATTGTCATACGCTTCAAGTTTTAAAAATAATTAAATTTTAAATAATTAAAAATAATAATAACTTAAGTGTATTTGGAAAATATATGTCGATGAATAAAAAATATTTTATGAGATATTTAAAATTTAAACTAGATTATTTGAATTATAATCTTGTTTAAATTTATAGAAGGAGAATGTGAACTATTAGTGAGAATTGAAAAATGGATATAATTTACTTATGAAGTTTATAATAAACAGTTAGATTAGAAGTAAGAAGAGACCGAATAAATTTTAGAAGAGAAAGATTTTATATATATATATATATATATATATATATATATATATATATATATATATATAATGTGTGTGTGTGTGTTTATAATTTGATTTGAAATATGATAGAAGATGCAAAACAAAATTTAAAACACATATACAGATACCTAAAATTTTTATATTCATATATGTTATACCTGCAAGCATTCTTTTTAGCTTATAATTATTAAATGATTTTAAAAAGTACTGCTTCAAAATTCAGTAAATATAATATATTCATCCAAGAATTATCAGGAAGAATTGTATAGAAATCACAACGACTAAATCTATCATATATTTTACACAAGCCTCAGTAGCATCAGCTTGAGTTTATTTATTTGTTTATTAGGAAAATTAAAAAAAAATGTATGATTTAATATTCAAGAGTTTAAGATTTATCTTTAAAAAATTCTTTAAATTTATCCATAAAAGACATTTTCTCCCTTAAACCTAAATAAGAATAATTAATTACTTCTTTAAAACTTTTGATCAATGATAAATTTTATTCTGCCATTCAGGATATAATAAATTAGTAAAAAACAGTAATTGTAAAAATAGAATTCATCAAGTAAATTAGAATATTCAATAAAATAATATCTTGTGACTATAAAAAATATCTAGGATATGACACGATTGATCACATTAAAAATTTAATAAGTGTTAAAATGTGAGAACGAATTAGATCAAACAATTAAGGGTATTGAAACAATTCAAATTGTGGCTCTTCGTATACTGTACATGTTAATTAAAATTTTAGTTTTACTCTTTTATTCAAAAGTAAAAACAGAAATGACAACAGGAAGAGAATTAACATGGACATTGACAGAAAGCCTGAACGAATTAACATGGAATTAACGAATTACATGGAATTAAATGGTAAAATTGATGTAATATTTTAAGTAATAAAGATAAATAACAAAATTATGCTTAAATTAATGTTCAAATACACGTAATACTTTGAGAAATAAATTGAATTAATAAAAAAAGGGCTTGAATAATTGCTTAAGATAATTGTAAATAATGATTTAGAATTAGATAAAAAAAACATTAGAATTTAACTAATATTACTATAAAATATTTGTTTATGAAATTTAGGATCATTCAAAATATGTTGAGTGCAGAGATCCGTTTAGAATCGTTATCAATTGAAGTATAATTTTTCAAATGCCTTTTTCCTCTTTCTTTTAAAGAGGCGAAATATATAAATAGTGCATTTAATATTTTTTGGTGCTAAAGGAAAATGTGTTCCCATAACGTTTGGATAAATTAAGATGTCTTTACAATGTATTAAACGATTATTTAAAAATTTTAATACTCAAAGAACAGGCAATAAAAATACTTGTTTATAAGAAGATATTTAAAGATTTTTAAATTTTTATCACGTTCTACATGCTACAATATATTATAATCATATTTTTATAAATCAATTTATTTGAATTTTTGTGCAAAAATATATTGTTAGAAATAAAAAAAACTATTTTTAATTGTCAGATTTTGCAAAGTTTTTCTATTTGTTAAACTGATATAATTAAAAGCACATTTTTTTTTTGAATTTTTGAGAAAATGATTTTTTTGCCAAATAATATATTTAAAAATAATGTTGAAATTTTCCCTTAAATTCACTTTAATTTTCCATTAAAAAATTAAATCAATTAAAAAAATCCTACGAAATTGCCTATTTTACCCTTTAAGGAATATATGTGCCATGCATATAGTGGTAGTTAAATAGGGGCGGCCTGCAGACACCGTTAACAAGCACTTCATCATCTTTATTGTCAATATATCTTAAATTTCACAACATTAATTTTGTATGCAAATATAGAAGTTAAATTGAATAGCTTTGATTGGACCATTTTAGTGTAGACTTTAATAAAGTATGTCTCGGAAAGAAATAGAGAGGTAATTGGCGCTGACAAGGAGCAATCGTTTATCTTTGAATATGATTACAAATTGTATTGATAATTACTTTTTAAATTTTCATACTATTACAAAGTTTGTTTACACAATCCAACTCAAGGATTTTAAAATAAAATTACATGTTTATCGCAATTTTAATAAGATTTTATTGAAATAACGAAAAATATTTAGCAAAACATAAGCTATATAAATAAGGTTGAAAATATTCAATATTCCGGGCAAATAAGTTGTTTCCGAAAATGCCAATAAATTGTTAACAAAAGGCAGTAATTGTAAATACAAATTACTGTCAGTAATTTGTGTTTACAATTTCTGCCTTTTGAAATTCGTTTCAATATTTATTTATGATTTTTTTATTTTTTGGGGAACGTTTAAAATAAAAAAACCTGATTTTCTTCATGGGTTTTTTTTGAAATGATTAAACAAAAATACATAATATACTTTTCAACTTTATATTTGAATTAATTGTAGACCAAAATTCACCTTAGGAGATAATTATCAACATTTGGCTTTTATTTGAAAGGGTTCTTTGTTAAATGCATACAAAAATCAAAAAATACATTTAAAACTAGACGCTAATTTCTTGTAATTGTTTATTTCCACATGTTGATTACTGTAGAGACTGTCAATTAGACTGCTTTATCGCTAATGCAATATGAATGCTAAAAATATATTTCATAAATATAGAATCTTTCCACAATGTTTTCCATGACTGAACTATTACTTGTTGTCGTAAATATTAGGAAACTTAAATGTTTTGTTGATTTTTGAATGGAAATTGATTCATAAAAACAATGCTCATATGAATGTAAAAGTTTATTTTAAGAGGGTGCAGTTATAATTTATAACAGAAATTTATTTCTTTAAGAAAGGATAAGAAGTCAAAATCTGAAATTGCTTTAAATTTCATCTATACCATTTCTTACGTAATAAAATATTCACTAGGAAATCTACTCTTTTAAAAATCTTCTATCTTTTTAAAAACATTTTCTTTTTTCCTTTTTATCTCCTTTCTAAGTTTTTTTTTTCTTCATCGACTTATGCATTCTGAAAAAAAAATTAATTCTTACCTTGCTTCAAAAAAATATTTTGAAAATCTTTAAGATGTTAAATAAAAAAGATTCAAAAGGATATTTTTTTAGATATTGATATCTGTATTAATCCTAAGATTTATTTTACTTCCAAAGAAATAATATTCAGCTTATTAGGAAATAGTTTAATAAAGTGTTAAGCATTATTGGAAAATTCAAACTAAAATGCTGATTATAAAGCATTAATGTTTATAAATACAGTATCTGTTATACGTTTCATAAATTAGCTATGGACGAATGGTATTAAATTAATATTTAATTGAATGAATAGTTTGGGAATTCTAACTAAATTTTATAGTGCAATATCTCTAAAAAATGGAAGTGGAAAGGACAGATGACCTTGACGATTTATTAGGGGTCACGAAATCTCATATGAAATAAAAATAGATGTATTAGATTCCTCATTACTATGACAAGTGAATTCAATCATATTTATAACCAAGAAGATAAAATGCTCTTGAAATATCTCTTGGAATTATCATTATTGAGAAGAGTTCCCTATTTCGCGTGCAATTCTAATGACCATTGGTGCCATTAAATTTATAAGAAATAAAAATTGGTATTATAGTTTGATTAGAAAATTAGTTAAATTTAATAGATATGATGAGTGAACAGGCAGGAAAAGAAAAAGGCTAATTTATTTATTTAAAATAATAAGAAAAGCCAACGGTCACTTTAAGACTTATCAGATTAAGATGCATCATTTCCTTTCATTAATTAAATAATCATATATTTTAATTTTTTAAATTAAAATCTATGATTGCATTTTCTGAAAAACCTTATGTAGTCTTTAGACATTTATGATATTTTTTTTCTTTTCATACGTAATAAAATAATACAGTAATCGTCTAAAAAAAAACTTTTTTTTTGGAAAATATCTGAATAACTGTTATCTAGACTAAAGTGAGACAAAAACAATTTAAGCTGGTCGAAGTAAATTTGGTATACGACCTTTACACCAATTTTGTAGAATTCTCCCAAATTTTAAGTAAAAAGCATTAAGTTAATGACTGTCTGTTCGACTGTTCGCACATAAGTTAACACTATATCTGCAAAATGAAGGAAATTAGGTAAATAAAATTCAGTACATATATTTAACCTTTATAATGATGACACCTATCAAGATTTTTGCTAAATCAAATGAGACCATTGTTAGTACTTTCTTCTATTCATTATCCATTCTAAATGTTTCTAAATATACATTTTTAGTATATTTAGAATGGATAATGAATATACTTTCAGAAACCTTTAGACTCGATGACTAAAAAAGTAGTAACTGATTCATATTAAATTTGATGTGAGATTTTGTGAATACAACTGTAATTTGAGTTAAATTTTGATTTCGTTCAGATAAAAGACGTCTAAGACAATATTTATTTTCGTATATTATCAATTGCATGCCATGAAAATATCAAGAAAGAAAAAAATTCTTTAAAGATTATACATCTTGTAGATTCCGTACAAAAACTAAATTCACAACAAAGATTTTGTACGCCATTTCCTTGCAAAAATATGAGAGAATGTTCAAAGAAACCATTCTGACATGATTTCATCTCCATAGTTGTAAAAATGAAATTTTATTTCTCAATTTTCCCTGCTTTATTATAAAATGAATTGAAGTAATCGTGTATTCTATGTATTTGTGATCCCAATTCACTGTTTTTATATTTCGAGAATTCAGTATTCAGTACAAGCAATAATATAATTAAATTATCATTTCTCATCAAAAAACGTATCTAGTAATGAATAATAAAAAATATTTATAGTTTATAATATTTATGAAAAGGAATTTTAAATAAAAAAAAACTAAAATGCACAAGAAACAAAATAAAAGCAATACTTCTTCTTAATGAAATGAGTTTTTATAAAGTACATTTATTGTTCATTACCTAGAATATTTAAAATCTATTCAATTTAATCATACAAGCATATGAATCAAATACATTTTTTAAAAACATTCTGGAATTTTTGAGGAAAAATGCTGTCTGGGAAAAATTGAATAGAGACTGCAAAAAATAAAGTTTGCATTCAAAATATTTTTTTTTGTCCTCTAAAGCATTTATTTCTATTCAGATAATACGAAGGAAATCAGAAACTCTTTTAAAGGAAAGAAGTCTCAATTTTTTTTTTATTTAAATGTTGTTTTTTATTTAAGTTTTAAGTGTTGTCCCTTATTTACAGAAATATATTTCGAAAAACTAATAAAAAAAGCCAGTTTAATGTCTCAAAAAATATAGTTACTGGATCATAAAAAGTACGAAATGATTTACTGACAATAAAACTGCAATATTAATAACTAGAAAAGTATAATTTATTCCAAAATATATAAAGGAATGCTTAGGAATTATATATATATATATATATATATATATATATATATGTCAAATGAATAACAATAAAAGACTGTATGGTAATAAAAATGAGGAGTAAGAAAATAAAAAATACATAGAGAAATAATAATAAAATAACAAAATCTTGTTCATGTTTGCTATATTATTTTATTCTTTACTTACGTTATTTTATTTTCCCCTTTGCCATTCATTAGATTTGGCGAATATAATATTAATTTTAAAAAATCAATTTTTTGTCATTCAATCTTAATAACACCTTCAACAAAACATTTTTAGATTTCCTATTATATAAATATATATCTCAAAACATTTTAGACCGTTCTGTTCAATGTGTTTCATTTTCATATTTTTTTCTTGTATTAAGCATATTACAGAAAAGAATCGCAGTGTTTAAATAAGGATATACATAAAATCTTTCACCACCATTCGATTCTGAAATTAAGCCTTAATTTTTAAGATCAACAAAGATTAAAAAATTTCTTCAAAAGCATGTTTTGTGCTAAAACCTACTTAAAATTAAAAGAAACAAATTCGTGTGTTTATCATCAACAACTGAAAAATATAATAAAAGAAATATTAGTAGCAATTATGAAAACAATTTGAGTTTAAATTCTACAATTTATTATACTGATGCAAATTGTTCTCAAAATATTGGAAAAAAACTAATTAAAAATAGAAAAAGTTACCAGGCACAAAAATTATTGTAATTGGAAAGATTGTTTTTTAATTTTAAAATAACGGGAAAAAAATCTTGTACTGTTATATTTATGAAGTTATCGAAGGAAAGTACAAAAATGCTCCACATTTTTAATTGATTCAAAATGAAAAATAATCATTTCTAAATAGACATTTCTAGCCTAGAAAATATAAATGTATCAGTTTGGGTAGCTCTAGGTCCAGCGGTCCAGCCTGATGAGTCCAAACACATTCAAACAAACATTCATTATTATTAGGACAGACCGAGACAGAAACTGTGTAAATGTTCAAGGATAGTTTTAATTAATGTATAACAAGACTCACAAATAATTAGAATTCCAAGGTTCGAAATATCAACAAGAACACTATTGCACTTTCATTTAGGCTTTTTAATTCTGAATTCATGGCATTACGTAAATTGAATCTATTTTGTTTTGTGGCTAATGGTACTTGCCATGGACAACCTATTAAGCCGGGAGCGCATCTCTTGTTTCGGGTTGCGTCAACTAGGGTTAAGAACACATCTTAGCTTCTCACGTATCACATTTGCTTGCACAGGCCCTTTTTTCAAATGAACACATTCTCACATATTACTGATAGAATTTCTGTAGGATGAAGAACAACCATGTCTGATTCTGGACTCGAACCCAGGATTCCCAGATGACGGAAAAGACACGCTACCCCTGCGCCATGACATCATCGATTCCATTTGGGAAACTCATTAATAATAAAGTACTTAAGGATTTCTAACGCTCAGAAGTATTCCTATCCAAACTTAAAGTTATGTATAACATCAAGATAGTATTCATTAGTTAAAAAAATAGAAACTGAAATATTCCCCGTAAGAAATAAAATTCATTATGACATGCTTATATACTACAAAAATCCAAACTTTGTTTATTTGGTAAAATGCGCATTTCATAAAAAAGGGGCAAGTTAAATAGGAAGTGAATCACCCATACTTTCTTGTTCTAGAGCATCTAATCAATAAGTTCCAAAGAAAATTCAATTTGGATGCAATATTTTTACTTGAAATACTTCTGGAAAATTTGAAATCTAGTTGGCTAATTGGTTTCAGATTAGAAATATATACTGTATTACAACGCAGTTAAAGTAATCAAATTATAAAATGCAATCCTAAATGGGAACATACCGCGATGTTTCCAGATTTCTCATCATTGTCACCCAAACCTATTTCAGGAAACGGCTGTAATTTTAAAAATTAAAAAATAAATGCATTAAGATTATTTTTAGTTTTTGTATTGTCATTTATTTCCCTGATTGTAAAAGTATACGGTGCTTAAAACGAATTTCATAATAATAAAAATAATAAATTTACTTATTTCTGATCTATATTGTTATGAATTTTGTGTAAAATTAGCTTTAAATACTGTAAATATTTATGAACTTTTGTGTAAACATTTTAAATATTTGTAAATCCTTTAATTGTGTAAAATTAATTGTAAAGGAATCTTGCGTCAGCGAGAAAGAGCGTTTTAAGGAAATTTGCAACAGAAGTTTGTCATATTTGACTAATTTGGTAATGTAGGTGTGTTGAAGACATAATTAGGTCTCTAAAGGTTTTTACTTCTCGCTAAAATGTGTAGAAGCTGAGAAATAAAGATTTGTTCCTAGAGAATGTTGAAGAAAGTTCCACCCAATTCCAAAACGAGCGTTTGTTTTCTGCGTTTGCCTCGGCTACTTTATTGAAATGCTATTTAAGGTGCCTCTTAAATCATCAAATGGGGGAAGGATATCACTGCGGAGAACGAGATACGTTACTTAACTTAGCTTGATAGATTTTTTTCTTCTGTTTGACGTGCGTTCTCTAGCTTTATTGTCATTAGAAATTAGCAGATAAAATAGATTTGATTCGCTGTGATTTTGTAGCTTGTGTTGTAGATATTTAATGCTATTTTCTTAGACAATACAGTCTACATCTTCGTATCGTTCTTGTGAGGATTTTCTTGACGATATCAACCAAATATAATGAATATCTTTATATATTTTAGATATATACTCTTACAAATATTTAATATTGTTTTTCTGCCTATTTTCATAATACAGAAGAGTTTTAGAGACATTTTAATGGTTGTTGAATGAACATCATGTCAATGATCATATTAAACGGTTGCCTACGACGAGGATCATTGACTTATTGTTCTTTCAGTATAATTGTAATATTTAAAATTTTTCTTCTATACTACTCAATGATGTTTGAAGATTTGTCATGATAATGTAGTATTTTTTGATGATTACAACATTTTGTTTTTGTACACTCCGTATATCAGGTATAAGAAAGGAGATTGCAACTAATTGCACTTGTTTTAACAATAAAAAAATGGATTAAGAATAAGAGAAATATGAATTAGATGATATAGAATTCTAACAGGGAATAAGTATCGACCATTCAATGAAACATATTTGGCAGAGGCATCAGTTAATATATAGATATATATATATACATATGAAACTCTGTTCCTAACTACGAGACAATCTGTAAACAGAAGTTATATTACAAATTCAAAATAATCCGATACTAAATGCCTATCTCATTGTCTGAATCTCATACAATTTTGCAATGCATCATTGATTTTCATAAAATATGGTATGTATTCGAACACTATGAATGATAAACTACGTTTTAGAAAAGTTGCTAAGAGATCAGACAAAGAGTCACTGCAGGAGAGGGGTGTGTGAATTGTTTCCGTCAGAACTTCTGAATTATTCCTTTTTAAAATGCCCACATTTCATTACATAACATAAAAATTCAAATCAAGAAAAAAAACAGATTTTACCATCTACATTTTCACTCGTCTGTACCTATGTCATTCATGCCTAATTCATTTTTCAATGCTTATATTAAATTAATTTGAAACAACAACTGTTTTTAGTATGTGAAGCATATAAAGAAAACATTATGATTGTCAAACAATTCATTGCAGATAGACGAAGATAGATGTTTAAAACCTACACCAGTCCAAAAAGCATATTTTACGAACTATTTCTAATCTATTTGCTTCTTTCCTTGTCTATATGTATTCATTATAACTTGGAACAAAAGTTTGAGAAAATAAATTCAATATGTAATTTTAACATAAAATTCGCAGATTTCTATCAAAACCGCGAAATGGAATCCTATCATTAAACGTTTGAGGATAGTAATTGAATATTGCCAAAGACTATATGCTATTTAATGCATAGAGAATCAAGAAAAATAAATACATCCATTAAAGCTTGGGCCGAATCTATCTAAAGGTAAGAATTAACTGGATGTATTGCCACTAAATTTGAACATAACTCAAAAACACAAAAATAACATAGGTAAATAAATAATTATACGGTCTTATAATCAAAATTGTTGGAAGTTCAAATTTTTGTTGCAGTTAATAGGAATTTAATATACACACACCAAGTGTTTTTGTAACAAAATTGTAACCCCCCCCTCCCCAAAAAAATAATGCAAAGTGTCATTACAGATGGAAGTCAGAGGGAAGGAGAAAATAATTTCCTTGTGAAGTTTAAAAATTTATCACAACCCATACCATTAAATTCAGCTATCTTCCTTATTGTAAACAAATGCACATGAAGGAATTTTGAAATTTGGAAACATTTTTATTCTTGAGTTAATCATATGAAGATCTTAATAACACTTTTAACGATTTTTGAAGCTAATGTAATTCTCTTTAAAAATGTTCAATGTCACTTATAATCAATAAAAAATATTGGGGACGCCTCGATTTTTATTTTCTTTGAATTTTGAAATTTGAGTTTTTTGGATTCATTCTCATAAATGAGCCTCTTTCCCAGAGGATAATGTGCCTTTGCTACCAGTACAGGTAATTTGATTTGAATATAAAAATATACTTATTATTCATGAGAATATTTTACAACTAATTTTAGAACCCCAAATTAAAAATCGGAATATCTTTACGAACATCATATATTTAATGTCTGATTTTTTTCTTATTCTTTCAAATGTCATCCAAATATAAAGGAATCCATTAGTAGAAGCATCGGTTTCGCGTGGGTGCAATTAATCACAGTTTCAAATTCCGATTTACAAGAAGAAACCATAAAAACTCAATTAGGGTAAAGAGAATCCCTCTACTACACACAAATGGTGGAAGAAGAAAAAACCTGGGCAATTCCAATAATCCCAGCAGAGTTCTTCAATATGAATGCACTTACTGCAGAAGTTTTATTTCTGGAATGACTTCAAATGGATTCCGCGATCGTGTTGTTGGATGTAATATTTTGGGGCTATTTTGGTAAATCCAACATCTTTTTCTCCCTCGCCCGTCTGCTTTCTGGATGGGTATTTTCTGATTCCTTTATGAATATTTCGGCAATATCTATGCTACTACGAAGTCATCCGAAACTCATTACAACAATCCATCCTTTTCCAAGATATCGAAAACAGAATATCTCAGATTATCTTTTTTTTCTTCTTGTTTATTTTTTTATTTTATACTTTAAAGATATTTGAAACTTTTATTTTTTCTTAGGAGATTACTGATTATTGCTACGGTGAATAATATCATTATATGAATAGGGGTAAATAGGTTTGTATAAATCAAAAAGCACACTAATTTTTCCACGAGATACAATAATTAGATTTTTGTGAAAATTCATATGTCCCTTTATGTTTATATCAATTGCTCTAAAGGATCTTGATAGTATATCCTTAAGGATAAGCAAACTCTACAAAGTAATATATGCTTAGAAAAAACATACACAAAAAACACAGTTACTGTTGGTTTCTAATGAATTGTCTTGTTCGTTTAGCGTTTTCTATTCAACGGTGCTGAATATAAATGTTTTCTATTCAACGTCGCTGTAAAATCCATAAGTGACCTTTTATGTTTTTATCAACAGTTCTAAAGGATAATAATAGTCCGTCTTCAAGGATAAGCAAACTCTGCAAAGTAACATATGCTTCGAAAAAATATGCACAAAAAAACACAGTTATTGTTGGTTTCTAATGAACTTTCTTGTCTGTTTAGCGTCTGTTTTTTATTCAGCGGTGCTGAAAAGAAATGTATTCTAATCAACGGTGCTGTAAAATCCATAATTCGCCTTTTATGTTTTTATCAACAGTTTTAAAGGATCCTAATAGTCCATCCTCAAGTATAAGCAAACTCTGCAAAGTAATATATATGCTTTGAAAAAACATATCCAAAAACACATAGTTACAGTTGGTTTCTAATGAACTTTCTTGTCAGTTTAGCGTTTAATGTCTTCTATTGAACGATGATGAAGGATTTCTTTCTATTACGACGATTAAAAAAGAATAAAAATCTTCTATAATATTAGGTTGGGCAAAAAAATTCCATTATGATTTTACTACCATCTATAGAGAAAATAATGGATTTTTTCCCCATTATTTTCAAAATTTCCATATGGGAAGAAAATAATGGAAAGAAATTCATTATTTTTTTCCGTAGATGGCTATAAAATAATGAAAAATTTCTTTTTCCCCAACCTACTATAAAATTAAATGCGTTACTACCTTATGCGTTGCTGTACCACTCATCCGATTTGCTATAAAATTGCGAACACTTATTACTTACATATTATAGTTTTCTAATAAGCATATTAAACTTTTCAAATATAAACAAATATTTGCGAATCTATTTACCACATCTATTAACCAAAGATTAATCTCCAAATATCCAAGGTTACACAACTGATTCAGTAAAAAACACAGTTACTGTTGGTTTCTAATGATTTTTCTTGTTCGTTAAGAGTTTAATGTTTTCTATTCAATGATGCTAAAGGATGGCATTTTATGACGATGATTAAATAATAATAATAATAATCTTCTATTATATTAGGTTTTGAAAAAAAAAGAAACCCATTATTATTTTACAGCCATCTTCAGAGAATATTATAGATTTCTTTTTCCATTATTTTCAAAAATTCCATTTGGAAAGAAATCCATTATTTTTTCGGTATATGGCTGTAAAATAATAATGAATCTTTTTTCCCCCAACCTAATATAAAAGGGAATGTTTGTTTGTTCGTACCTTTCACGTTACCGTACCGCTCATCCAATTGCGATGAAACTTCGATAACTTTAACTTGCATGTTACGATTATCTAATAGGCATATTACGATTTTCCAATGTATAAAAATATTTCTGTATCAGTTTACTGAATCTATTAATCAAGGATTAATCTCCGAAAAACTCTCCAAGGAGACAGAATGGATTCAGTGAGGGTGCTAAATTCAAGCAAGAGATTAATATTTCGTTGCTATTGTAAGCAAATGCTATGCAAATCGTTCATTAAGGTAACAATATGTAACATTTCAAAAGGATTTGGCATGGCTAAAGTTCTGCAGATTCGCAAGATAATTATGTGGGACGAATGCGCCATGGCCTATAGAAAATAGTTTGAAGCATTTGATTGAACTCTTGAAGAGTTGCGATCAAATGCACTTCCATTGGGTGAGGCTCTTCTTCTGCTATCTGGCATCTTCCGACTTACTCTTTTTGAGATCTCCAAATCAACAACTGCTGATGAGATCATTGCTTGCCTCAAATAATCGCATATTAGGAGACATGTTGAAAATTTCTCATTAAAAATCAATACGCGTGTACATTTTAAACCCAATACGTTAGCAGACACATTCTCAAAACAGCTATTGAACATTGGTGACAGAACCATTTGATGCTACCACAAAATGAATTTCGTTTCTATTGGAACCTTTGCGTCATTGGGCCCTCCATCGGACAACTGATTTAGAAAATGTACTTCAAACGCGTCATTTTGGCACCATAAAACAACGGCTTCAATGCAATCAATCCTGCAATTAAATCAATGAAAAAATTCCAGGCATATTTGTTACCTAAAAATCGATTGATGGCATCATTAATGCAGAAGAAGTTGTAAACTATCCAATTGAATTTTCAAACTTGTTGTTTGTTCCTGGTGTGTCACAGCACAAACTGTCAGTAAAACTTGGCGAGCCAATTATACTCCTGTAGAACATTAATCCACCCCAATTGTGTGATGGAACAAGACTCCATGTAAAGAAACTGATTTCGAAAATCATGAAGGCAATTATTTTTAACTAAAAATGAAATGGAGAATATGTACTCATTCCACGCATTCCCATTATTTCCACTGACATATCTTTTGGCTTCAAACTACTGCAGTTTTCCTTCCGTCTTGCATTCTCGATGATAGCCAGCAAGGGGCAAGGTAAACTTTTCAAGTTTGCAGATTTAACCTAGAAAATCTATTTTTACATGGCCATTTGTATGTTGGAATAATCACGAGTTAGACAGCCAAGATTTTTTTGCTGAAGATGTGAAAATCAAAACATGCTGTCTACTCTAAGCCATTTGAATAATTAAGTAAAAAATATAATAAGCATTATTTATATTTCTTTATTATGTATCTTTCAATTAATGTATTCATCGTCGACAAGAAAATGAATAGCATTGTTTCTATCAATCCTAATTAAACAAGATAACTATTTTAAGATTCCAAACGATATTTCGTAAATTATTTCTTTTCCGGTAGCAACTACCCGGGTACCAGTTAGTAATAAATAAAACTCATTTTGGATTAAACACTGTCATCTAGGACGTTTCTACTTGCAACTTCAAATCAAAAATAGGCTTAACATCTTTCAAATTTGTTTGTTTTTGGACCCAATCTTTAAAATAGACTGATTTATTCTATAGAAAACCAGCGCTATTTTATTGATTTTAATCTCATCATTATTCATCCTTCATTTTTAATAAAAGCTATACTTAAATATAATAATCTGATATCTTATTTCAAAGGCCCTAAACGATTACTCAACGACACTACGTAGGTCGTCTAAGATGCTTTAGGTAACACTGCGAAATTTCTTCCCTGTTTTGATTGAATACTAGCTCATAAACGGGACATCAGTATAACTAAACTAAACTAAATCAAACCAAACTAATGGGTTTAAAATTTTTGTTCTCGTATTTCAGTTCTTAGTTTCTTTATTGTTTCAATTACCAAAATTTTAAGGATGTGTGAGAGAATTGTTTATTATAAAATTTTATATATAATATTTTTTACATTAAAAATATTAAAAATTCCGAACCATCCCAATTATAACAGCTAGGTAATAAATATTGCTATTAATTACTCTTTAGACTGAAATTTTATTCCTTTTTTTATGTTTATTGATGCTAAAATTGGAAGTCAATATAAATAAAAAGTCACTATAAACTTTTTCTAATTACTGAACAGAATTTTTTTCTCATTTCAGTATAAGTTCGATAGAAAAAAAACATTATTTCTCGGTATCTAACTGACATTTATGCCACATCGACGCTGTGACACCGTAAATGATCTCACAGGATCAAATCTTTCGACATATTCGCCGCGATTCCCAACAATTCGATGCAATCACTTCATTTGGAAGTGATCCTCCCCCTGATGCGAATTTCGAGAGTCATTTGTATTCGATATTCGTTCCCCCGGATCATTTCCAGTCGGTGCATCAACTACTTTTACGTGATCTTGTTGTGATGTGGTACTTGTTAAACTGTGGGGGTGTGGCGCGAATGGGATGCGCACGAATGGCCCTCCGATTTATTGTTCAAACGATGTGGACGAGCACGCTCTGGGACTTTGCTTAACCGCTGGGGGGGCATCCCGTTTCGCGTTCCACGGATTACGATGACATTGTTGTTTTTTGGTTCTGCCTTGTTTGATGGGCGGTTGATACAATAAATCCAAGGAATTAAGCGAGACGGAATGGGGAATGTGATAAAACAGAAGATTTACGAATCGTTTTAGTTCCTGTCTATAGTACAAGTAATTGGATTTAAATAAATTAAAACTTTAGTAAAAAATAAATCTCCTTGCCTGAAGATAAATTTAACTTTATGTTTTTTTTTTAAATTATACAATTCAATGTGGAGAAAAAATAAGTAATTTGAATTAATATAAGAATGAATCATTACATTAGAAAGAAGATAGGGCTATTGCTTTAAATTGATAAAACGGGAAAACTTAGTAATAGGAATACTCGTGAAATATCAAGGTTAATTGATTTTACTAAGGCGACCAGGGTCCTTTAAAATTTTGTAATTTTTTTGTAATTTTGTTTTGTAATTTCTTTTTTTAATTTTCAAGGTATTAAATTCAAGACTTTTTGTAATTTTCACCTTAGCAATTTGAAATTTTACAGGCATTCAGAGTAACACTATATCAGATGACACACAAAATTTTAAAGCATTATATTAATTTGTTTAAGAGTTAGGAGGGTAATATAATATTAACATTAGCGATAAATAACGTTAAGGAAAAATGTTCCTGGGGCTCCAAATTTGTTCGAAAGAGCTCCAATTTTTATTATTACTTACTCTAACCCTTTTGAAACAAAAGTTGAGATTAATAAGAAATTTAATATTAACCACTATAATAACTTAAAACTACTGATTTTTTAAAAAAAACTTTAAATAGTTTTGAGTTATTACAATGGTTAATTTTGATATTTCGTATTCAAACTTCAACATTAATTTCAACTTTTGTTTCCAAAGAGTTAGAGCAAGTAATAATAAAAATTGGAGCGCTTTCGAACAAGTTTAGAGCTCCTGGAACATTTTTCATTAACTTTATTTATCGCTAATGTTATATTATATTACCCCCCCCCCCCAAAAAAAATCATAAACACATTAATATAATGCTTTAAAATTTTCTGTCATATCCTATAGTGTTACTCTTAATGTCTGTAAGATTTCAAAATGCTAAGGTGAAAAATGTAAAAAGTCATTTTAAAGGTCCCTGGTCGCCTTAAGAAGTCACGTGTACTTAATTCTGGAATAATTTGCATATATTGATGAAAACATTGATAAATCATTAATCTCTTCATTGTCATGGTCAAGCGTCATGCGGATAAACAGGCCGGCTTTTTGGCACAGAGGTAGTGCGTCTTCCTCGTGTTCTGGGAGTCCCGATAGGACATGGTTATTCTTCTGTATACTATTTGTGAGATGTGTGAACGCGTCTCCTTGTAAAAAGGGGTTGTGTAAGCAAATATGTGATAGAGCTAAGTCGGCCTTTACCTACTTCTAGGTGGTCTGGTCCTTGTGACTAACAGAGGCTGCGATCTTTCCCAATTCAGTCATGGAACTGGTCTAGAACTGTTGGTCAATGGGGGCATACAACAACAACGGGTAAACATGATCTCTTTTTAATATTATAAACTAAACTCATTAATAAAAGTTTCGATTAAAAAATTGCATATAATCCATCAATATGTCGAATATTTCCTAGAATCTTCATAAAAATCATCAAATTAGATTCCGTAAAAAAAGAAAAGAAAAAGAGTTAGGATTTGCAGCTTGATAATATCTCAATTGCTTGTGGCAAATAATTGCAGCATTACCGTGTATAAATACCATAGTCCAAGAATAGAAACACAACTGAAACTTCTCCTTGGAGATTATGCAATGTAGAAATTATATCACTTATCATGTGACTGCAATATTTTGCTGGATTGTCACCTTCTACTTATAATAGATATGCGATTGAAATATCTCCTTGGCGATTATGCAAGTAGGATATAATATCAGCGAATGTATATCAAAGCAATATTTTGGTTAATCAACAGCTTGGCCCTAAATAGATATACGATTGAAACATCTCATTGGCGACTACGAGAGTAAGATATTCTATCATTTATCATGTGAATACTATTTTTTAGTGAATCAACTCATTCACTGTAGAATATATACACTACTGACACATCTCTTTATTGATAATGCATGGAATATGCTATATAGTATTTTTGTAAAAATCAATGAAAGCAATTTCAGAATATTTTCAATGCAATTAATCTTATGCTAAATCAATTAATATTTTAATGTTTGGATAAAGTCTTTGTTACAAAGCTTGGAATTCCATCCTAAAATCTACCTTAAACGAGGGCCTAATGTTCAATACGTTAACTACCATGGTTTACAATTCTAATTCGGATCTCTATCAAGTTAGCTTATCACATCATTGCTATCTCTTAACTTTAAATGAGAAGGGACTAACGCATTAGATAGTAAATGTAAACAGGTGAATCTGGCGCCAACTAGTGTGTTTAATCTGACAATGAGAACAGTTATCCAAATTTCCACACGAAATCATGGGTGAAGAAATTTGAAGTGTGATTTTACCATCTTCGTCTCTACGAATTTGGTCTTAAAATGACTGTAGCGTTTCTTGAAAACAAGGTGTTTATATAATCAAAATTTAAAGGTGTTTTAAATGATTTTTTATAAGAGATTTAATTGATCTGATGTTAAATAATTAGTCAGAAAATGCAAATTACAGGTAGATCAGGACCCTATTAGTGTATTTACTTTGACAATGAGTGTTAAACGTTCAGTAATTTGAAGTGAGATTTCAGGATGCAGTGTTCAGTAGGGACATTTGATCGGAAAATAAATTTTATAATATGATTTTGCGTAATGATTTTGAAAGGACTTGCAATAAAAATGTTACAAACCATTTGAAAACTGTCATTCATATTCTGTTTTATTGAAAACTAATTGCATTTTTAATCCTTTTTGGAAAGCTTTTGAGTTATTTTTAGGGAGTTTACTTCATGTTTTTCCATTTCCCTCACTAATTTTTGGTATTTTCTCGCTTGTATATGTAGCATTTGGGGGAAATATTACCATTTCATGTATAAAAAAATCCTTTGTGTTTATTTTCAAAATTAATTCAACTTTATTATTTTAGATTTTAAGAGATTTGAGAGTTCTTGCTTGCTTGTATTTTCATATATATATTTTTTATTACTTCATTTTTTTACAAATAGTTTTAATAGAATCTATAAACACAATAATGAAACAATTTTGATTATCGAACATTAAACTAGCTACAAAGAATTTACTATCGAAACCAAATTGATGGAGAAAAAATTAAATTGACATATAAATAAAACATAAAACATTTCTGAAAGTAGTTGAATTTCTTAAAATAATAATAAATGAAATAATTTAAAATATCTAAATTCTTACGCATAGTGAAGAAGCAATTTAGCATATGATTACAAAGCTAAAATGTGGATCAAACTCCATTTAGAGATCTAACTTATATTCAGTTTTTAGAAATAAAGTAAAATATAAAAGCAATGCAATATTGGGAACGATATGAAATCTACTATTTTATATTTTCTATAACAAAAGGAAAGTAAATAAATGAATAGTCTAATTGTATTGAGTGCGTCAGTTGAATCTGTTAAAATCAATCATTGCAAGTCTCTAAACGTGCATTGTTCTTTTAAACTTAACAATAATATTCTTTTCAAGAATATTTATCCAAAGAAAAGTCTCGTTGATAAAAATTGAAGCCTTTTGTGAAGAGTTTGAATCTCGGAATTTTCCTGACACTTCTGAATGCCTGATTTAAATATCACTGCATTGTGGTGGGCAGCTGTTTCTATGGACAACAGTAATTTGACAGGAGAGCTTCAAGTTATCATTATTCTATTGACAGCAGTTTCTATGGCAAATTTTTAAAAGATCAGTTTAAAAGAAGTGCTTAACATATAAAACTTTTCACTCTTGATTAAAAAAATGCTTCATCATTTAAATAAAGAATATTTCTGAATTGCTGAAAGAGTGGTATCATAGCAGATGTGAATTAATTCTTCGCAGAAATCCATTTTAATACGAATATTAATTCGCAAAAAAGGAATTCTGAAATTTACTCTGTATTATTTATATAGAAAAATAAGCGCTCGTAATTATAATATGAATTATGAATTCAGTATAAAAATATTTAAATCAAAGAAAAACTATGCTTTTCTCAGCTTATTTTAACATGACTCATATTCATAAAATAAATAATGTGAATAATATTTCTTTTAAGAAATTGTTTAATGACATGTTTTTTTTTAAATGTGTGCTAAATTTTGTGTGCTGAATTACAAAATTTGACCTCTAAGGTTTCATAAGCAATTTACTTGAATATAAAAGCTTACTTCCGACTTAGAATTCTAAAAATCAAAAGAAATACATTTGCAATAATTAAAATTTAATTTTTAATTATATCTTTTATTTTTGCAATTATTGTCAATTATTAATTAATGTTCATTCAGATTAAAATAACCCAATCTGAAATAATATTTAATTCTTATTTTCTCAGTTTGTTTATTTAAATTTGATGTAAATGTGACTAAAAAACAGTGCCTTAAAGGAGAATAATATATATACCTGCAAAAAGTGTAACAATCTTTTTATGATTTTTCTGAAATATTTCATTATGTCTTTGTGATGTAACTAATTAAAAATGCAATTTGTACATAAATATTTTATAAAAATGATGAGAAATTTTTTTAAGTTTTATATCTTGCGTCCATTATTAAAATTATCTAGAAATCTAACGAGCATTTTTAATGATATAACTAATTTAAGTTATTGGATATACTTACAATAACTAATTATGTTCAAGAATTTTCTTTGTTACTATAGCATCTATAAATTTCGGAGAAATTCCAAACATAAAAAATTATACAGAAAAGAAAATAATTATAATCATTTATTTTTTTAAATTGGATTCATTAAATATAAAACAAAACATAATACTTTTGTGTAAGAAACTCTTTTTAAATAAATTTCATAGTATTAGTAACTATATAGCAACCGCTATAGAAATTAGTTTGATGAATTGTTCTTAATATTTTATTTTTAAGACACGAAAATATTAAAAATATTTTACATTTGAGAAAAAGAATAACAATTTATATTCAAAATAACTAAGTGGTGTATTTTACATTATTAGGATCCGCGCAGGAAGCGCAACAGGTCGCATGTTTTCAGGAACATGTTTTTAATAATCACACTCACACGTAAAACAAATACACTGCGGCCCAAGACAAAACATTTTAGCGCGCTGTTTAACAGAACAGCGTCATCATTTTTTTACTCACAACCCCAATGAACTACATGATGAATATTTAAACATGCATCGCCATCTACTATTCAAAACAGAAGATAAGAATTATTATGTAACTGTTACAACTAATCAAATGCTTCTACTTTTATTAAATACAAATCTGAAAACTAATATCAATTATTTTCTTTTGGGCTTTTAGCATGAGTACATTGTTCCTATTTATTTAAAATAATTGGCAACTGTATAGATAATTAAAATTATTTTTATTAATTAACTATAAAACGGTAACATTATTTAAGGACATTTAGTTACTCTAACTATTTTGTAACGTATTTGCTTCTGAGTTACTGATTTCTATTTAAAAGCTCAAGATTTAATGTCTATACCGTTTGCAGAATCCGTTTCTACCAGTGATTGAAGAGCAATGTTTTAAAGAGTATGATCGATTGATTGCTTATTTCTTTCAATTCTTCTGATTTTCTGGATTAAATATATCAACATAATAATTAAGTTTTACTATAAAATTTAAATTCCATCTTTATTTTAATTAAAAAAAATTAAACCATTAAAACTTTAAACATTCTAATTAATAAGTTTAATTTTAAATTTATTGCTCATTTTTAACACAATGTTAAATACAATGACAAGTATAGTTTATTTTTAATAGGCAAAATTTTTTAAACTCATAAATTATTAAAGATTTTAATTGGTTATTTCACCGATTTCTTTACATTTCAATCAATTTGGTAACTTGGCAAAGCAAATGTTGAGCACCTTTGAGAAATAAAAATATGACTGGTTTATTGCGACCTTAAAAAATATCGTTAATCCTTCTAAAAATGGGCACAAAAGACCACTTGAAAATTGTATTATTTTTCATGATCGAACCCTTCGAAAGAACATTTCGAGTTTTAAAAGAAAATGCACTTTAGTAAAAAAAGAAGATACTTCTAAAAAATTGTTGAGCTGTTACATCTTTTTGATTGATTTTCTTGTTCCGCCTTCCAATAAGAAACCTCTTCGTTGAGCAGGAAAGAAAGAAAAAAGAAAAACGATGACAGATGGTGAAAGTGAAGGGATTCCCTTGTTTCAAGTAACAAACTTTCTGAACTTTTTGAAAAGAATAACAGAACAAAGTAAGTTGTCACGGATCATCTTTGTGTGCATTGGAAACGAAATGTTGTTGAGCTTCTTTTTTTTTCGGTAGGAGAAGAATTGTTTTTAAGTTCCCGAATTGCAGAGAAAACAGTTGTTTTCTTTTCTTCCTAATGCGACGAGGTTGCTTCATAAATGTAATAATGTAGGTCATATCCACTTAGCCAAAGAGTTCAAAATTTTACTTCCATTTCGAAAATCCACTGGATGTAAAAGTTCTTGTTTATTTCATCTTTAAATAGCCAATAGGACATTAGGCATTACACGAAACAGTTCAAATTCTGCTTATGATGTTAATTAAATAGCTCAAGTATATAATACAATTTCTTTCATTTATTTAAGTAATATTTTTTTGTATCTGAATATATCTTTAATCTATTTAACAAATATTATATCTTTTAATACTTATCAAGGTTCATTCGGCATTTTTTTTGTAAAGTCGTGTTTTTGTACTTCAGTGATGAAAAAAAAAAGGACACATCAGATATCCCATGAGTTAAAAGAATATATGACAATTTATCAAAAAATGCGGAATAGAAAGCTTTTAACAGTTTAAAATCTTTACATGTTCCATTATTTCATCAAAAAGATGTTTTTCCATCGGTATAATTTAGATTTTCACACACACACGCACGCACACGCACAATATTCACGTGTGTGTTCCAGGTTGTACCATGTACTTTCAATGAATGTTCTAAATTAATAAATAAAATTGCACTGCAATCACTTGCCCTTTTCAAATTATAATTCCACACAATCTCAAATGGTTTAGAAAACTGATGATTACAGTAACATTTTTTCGAAATGAGATATTTCGAAGCATTTCACAAATGAAAGTTAACATTATAATGCTGATATTCTCTCATATTTTTCTCCAAAGGGTTCAAGATGATTTTATGGGAGAATATAATTAGTATGTTTTTGAATGCCATCTGAAAAAAAAAAACTTTACCATAGAAACCGAAACCATCATAGATCTGGTCCCTCGAAAGCCCTGATTCTTACTGAGATTCTCACTCCCTAGACTTTAATAGAATGTCATTGGTCTATTTTGTATATCATGCCAATATTTAAATTTCCGTCAAGCTCCCTTAGGTTCCACTTTTTTCCATCGCTGAAACAAAATATTTGCATCCATTTAGCTTCATATGACTTATGGTTAATCAGTTGTAATCTCCTTCTAATGTGATGTTTTGAGAGTTTCAGAGAGACATTTTTGTGCGGATCATATAACTAGATCCTACATTTCATCTATTATAATCTTTAATTTTTCCGTGAATTCTTTTTCTCTGATATAAAAATATTCTCTCTATCTGTCCATAACTATGAATGTCTCACGCGGTTTTCATGAATGGGGTTCGAACTCATAAGGCGGTTTATAAGTTAATACATAATAAATAATATATTTCGAACAATTTAAACTGTTCGAGATTTTCCTAACAATTTTACCAAGATATTTTAAATTCAAAATTTTATAAATATATTTTTCAAGGAGCTATTGAGCATTACGCATTTTAAAATGCAAAACAAATTATCGCTTTCTTTTTCTTGCAACGAATTTGTTAAGCGCCGAATCGACATCATGATTATTAACATCATGTTTGCATAAGACATCAAAAGCATTTTGTGCTCTTTTTCGTTTATGCTACGATTTGAAAACTGAGGAGAGAACTACTGTTCTTTTTTTACGTATATATATATATATATATATATATATATATATATATATATATATATATATATATATAT
>JAOUZG010040071.1:4390924-4417798 GCA_026289955.1 Argiope argentata
AGAGAGAGAGAGAGAGAGAGAGAGAGAGAGAGAGCTAATAGTAGGAATTGAAAAAAAAATGCCAAAAGAATGTCTGTCTTCCAGACATTCGTACTTTATGTATATAGATAAAGACCGTGTTGATGACGTATCTGCGTTCTATCAATCTGATATCAATAGTTTCTTTACTCTGTTTTCATTATTTGTACATATTTTTTACATCAAGATGTTAATCTTTTAGAGAAGAAAAATATGTCTTTTTAGAGAAGAACAATAAAATTCATATCACATAATATGTATTAAATCTTCTGAATTGTTACAGTTATTGATGAATGATTATGAAATACTTATCCTTCTATTCTTGATATACTCATCATAAAGATAAATGGATTTCATCCAAGAAATGACTTTATGATTCATGCGCGTGTCACTGATCCGGCTCACGAAAACAAAAGGAATCTTCCCTGGAGATCATTTTAAAAGTGGAGTGCCATTTGTTTTTTAATCACCGCTGAACCCGGAAAGACGAAGCCATATGTCAGGTTCAAAAGTGTAATGAAACAAGCTGATTGACAGTAATTGCTCCCATCGATCATCCCCTCAAGTGGTTTCTGATTACATCTTTCCTCTGCTCCCAGAAACAAGAAAAAGATTTCCAAATCACGACTCTCGCCAAATTGCCGCCAAGTATAAGACGGAAAATGAATTTCTACTCCCTCTGTCCAAGAGAATGAAGTTTCATAATGTCACATACGCTGATAGTTAATATTCTTTAAAACTATATTTTGATTCACTTTTTTATGAAATCAAAATTAGATTTGGTGTAAATCTTGAAATACTGATTCCTTTTTTTCCTGAGAAATGTTATGTGCATTAAATTCAGTGTTCTAAACTATTTACGAAAAAAATTCTATTATATTTAAAGAATCGATAGGATTATTTTAATGTATATTGCGCTTAATTGAAATTTATCTCATAATTATCATTCAATAACAAAAATCTATATTTATTATTTTCATGAACATCTCTTAAAAATCATAATAATCCCGAATTAAAAATGTACAACAGTAATTTTAAACTTATGTAGCAAATTAGAAATAAAGATTAAAACGAAATCTACTATGCATATTTCAATGTATCATGTCAGAAAATCATTTCTTCAACGGATAAGCACCACGTGCTCGTGCGTGTTAAATTATATTTTCATTCATTTTCATTGTTCCATTTAATGAGTCACTTTAGCATTGCAAACGATCCAAAAAAATTTGTCTCGCATTGATTGTTTAAAAAATATCCCATTTCCTATTTATTTCATTCCATATAATCATGTGCTCAAAATGACATATTTATGGGTTTAATTTGCTATAGTCATTAACTTTTTTTAAAAAATCAGAGCTTTTGTAAATGCAATAGAAACACGTTATTAAAAGCTGATTTTTTTTGATGATCTTGCCGATAATAAAATGTTTATTTTTCGTCTACGGATTAAAATGTTTTTTTCGTCAATTAATTTTTGTTGAACCCTGAAAACCTAATTTCCAAAACAATATCATGTTCTGAGATGATAATAACAGAAAAATCATGTGAATATGATATCGAGATTGTGATTTTTAACTACCATTATGCTTATAAATTGGTTTGAATAAATAAAATGAGGTAATTTTACGAATCTATAATATTAATTTCTTGCAAAGCTTGTCTTATTATTGTTAAGAGTTTCAGGTTTTCTTAATAGCTCCCAAATAATATAAGCTAAATTTGGTACTTACGTAATATACCATCCACCTTTATCGCCAAATTTGGAGTCATCGCCAATGAGTTGCTAAACCACCAATTATGGTGACCCAGCAATGATGTAATCTGTTGATCTTTATCGCCAAATTTAAATCCGTCGCCAAAAAGTTACCAAACCGTTCGCGAAGATATTATAATGCGTAATTACCTAAATATTCTTAACAGATGCCAGCCATTGGCGACAAAAATAGAGGTTCTGTAAAATATAAGATTTATATTACTGTCTCTATTAGGGGCCAAGATCTAGAAGTCCTCCTAGAAATTCCATACTATACAAATGGTGGAGCCACATTTCAAGGAGTATTCTCTCTCTCTAAAGCTATGCTTGTATTGCGAGTTCTATAACTGTTTCTCAATTAAGAATACTGTCTGCTTGAATTCTGAAATTATGTTCTTTGTGTAAGTCGGTTCTGTTTTTCTGTGTACCTCAGATATGTTCTTGTTTATGTGACTCGTGACTTTTTTGGAATAAATCATAAATATCCAACTATTGTAATTAAACTGGATGATTTTCGCAACAATACAGAGGTCGCTGCTGGGGATGTTTTACTCATTAACTATCTCTTATATGTACAAAATATGGTTCACATCATGTCTTAAGAGCAAATATTTAATCTCTGATGTCTCTCTCTAAATTAATTCTGATAGGTATCTAAAATTTTAATGGCAACGTTACGTGATTAGCTTTTTAAAAAAATCTTAGATGCTTTTTGAGTTATTGTGATCTTTGCAGATAAATAGAAATGAAAATTTTGCTTGGATTTGTTTAAAAGTTAATACGCATTTGCTTTTCAGATGATAAAATTGAAGCTCAAATGATGATAAAATTGCAATCCTTCTAGATTCTGACCCTTCTTTTCATTCTTCTATACGAAGTAAAGTTCACTAATCTGCAAGTTTCTGACTTTCTACTTCCTTAACCTGACCTTGGGAACTACAGATGAGGACATTCCTTTTCCCCGAAATATTTCTGCTTGTAGTATATCCAGAACAATAGTCGTCTCAGAGAGAATGGTTATTTGTCCCGTCAGTATGAAAAAGGTATTTCTGGGTATGTTTGGAGATGGCAAAGCGTTTTCATGGAGAAAATTTGTGGGGTGGACCAGAAGCTATCCGCGAATTATTGAAAGACTTAAGTGAGGAAGATAAGTCTACTTCTGAGAATGCATTGGAAGATGAAGATTGAATTAAAGTTCTTCTTGCTCAATGGATGCAGAAGCGTCTCAACATATCAACTCTGCCCCGATCAACAAGGACTATTATAAGTGAACTTCTGAAATTGAATTTAGACATTCAACGACCTGAACAATCCGAAATTAAAAAAAGAAAAATTTGTGCCTTTTGCCCATATAATCTGCGCAGAATGACGCGCAATTTTTGTTTGCTGTGTTCAAGAGCAATGTGCGCAGAACATCACACATATGTGTAAAGATTGCCTCGAAAATAAATAAATATTATTTTTATCCTACTTGACAATCAAGAGTTATGAAATCATCTGCACGTAGTATGCTTTTATTTAAATTAGCTTTAAAAATTGATTTTAAATACACTTCATCTGGGAAAAGAATGATTATCATTCTTGTTAGTTTTTTAAAGATTGCCCTTTTAGGGTTAAGGCAAATGTGTAGATATCAACATTTTTTTTTGGAATCTCTCCTTTCGAGTCTATCCGGCTTTCCAAATACAAGTTAACATAAAATCCAAAGAGTACAAGGAGTTAAATCTATGAAATTTGATGTGCAGATTTAGCATATATATTGTAGATTCCTATCAAATTTGGAGCCATATCTATTCTGCAATATACAATATGTCTATCTGTACTTTCACATAGATGTAAACGTCATAATTCAGAAGTGCATTAATAAATTTTCCAAATTTTATTTAGGGAAACAAAGTCTGTAGAGTGTTAGCGTCTAATGTGCAGTCATGTACCAAATTTTGAACCAGGAGCTGATTTTTTTGTCAGTCCTGTCTCACCCATGCGTGGAAATGTGAAGAAAAGAAAAGACTTTAATTAATATAATTTATTAGGTGATGACTTGATTGCAATTGTAGATCTGTTAGGAATATTGATTTCCTTTTCCTCCTGCAAACATGCCGAAAATACAGGTTCGATTTTTCATTACTTGGGCTTTAGCCACAGTTTGGTGATTAATCGTCGAAGACTGTATCTTAATGGGTTATTTGGCAACAGTTGTTCACCCATGAGTTGCATTTGATAAGCACAAGCACAAGTATTGAATACTCATGAGCGTTAATTTAAAAATGACAGTCTATGCATTCGTGAAGTTCATGTCCTTATCTACAGTCTACATTGCTAAGTTGTTGTGACACTTATTATGGCACTTGCCGTAGACAAGCCTCAGCTGATACATCAGCAGATTTTAAGCCGGAGATATACATCTCTTGTTTTACAAGTAGCGCCATCTAGGGCCAAGAGTACGACTTAGCTACACACAACCCTTTTTAGGGGGCGGACTACATTCATGCAAATTCATTCATACATCTCAGATCGTTATTTAGATCTGGAACAGAGAACGATCACCCCTGGCCCAGTACCCTTAGTGATATTACTCTCGATATGGAGGACTAGATGACCACGAACAGATTTAACGAGAGCCAATCGCCACACACTAGGGGAATGTTTTAGCCGGTGAGCTTCGAACCCGTAACCTAAGGAGTACGAGTCCAACGCTCTACTAACCAGGCCATCTCGGCCCTAAGTAGAAGTGAACATTGCTAAGTAGAAGTGTAAAGGTGAATATCATCATTGTTAGAGCTTATTATAGATATTTGCTGGGAGGCAAATTCCGATTTTCAGTTTTAGCATTTTAACAGATTTTGTGCAAAAAATTATAATTCAGTTAGAATTTCCGTGTAATGGTAACGAACCAATTTCCAAACTCATAGACTGTTCTACATATTTGTTTAACATAATAAGAGGCAATTCCCAAAATATATTTTTTTAACTGTAAACATCCAGGTACGATATGGTTCATGTAATTTAAAATATTTTTTATAAACTTTTTTTAATTTCAGATATTTGATTTTGCTGTGACAAAGTAAATAAGGAAATAATGCCTGGGTTAGTTTTCTTCTGGGTTATTTTCAATGACGTATAAGAGTAAACATATTTCAGACTTTGTAAAAGTGATTAGATTTTTTATGATTCCTATTATTTTATTAAAATGATGAAGGGGAGAGATCAGTAAAAGTAAGGACACATTAATACTTATTTGAATTAAGCTTTATTTTAGATAATACGCATAAAATTTGGAAATAATATCAGTACTTTTTAAGCGAAATAAAATAAAATAATTTTAATTATGAGATTTTTTTTGTCTTTATGATTATATAACAAAACAGTTAATTACACCTGCCATCAATTAAACAATAACAATACTCTGTTAAATGTCTAATTCATATTTTTATTTGCTTTAGTAAAATAGATAAAGTTTGGTGAAAAAGAAGGAGTAATATCTGATTTGTAGTTTATTTATGAACATTACACTTAAAAAGCTGATAAAAATATTGGACTATTATAAAATTTTATTCAAAATGAATTTAGGAACAATATCTTGTGAACTTTTCAAAAGATCATATAGAAGTGCATTTAACTAAAAGATCTGGACCTGTCCTCCTATTAATATTTATAATTTCAGAAATATCCGAACTAAATTTAATAGGAACTATGGATTGATGCTTTCTAGCTCTCTACATCTAATTTATAAATGTTGTACAAATCAAAATTTATCACCTACCAAGAAAGGAAATCCCCAATGCAAAAGGATTCATAAAAAAGTACAACAATAAATTTCATTATAAATTACGGTTTCCTTATTCTACAATTCCATTGTGAATAATGAAATTCTTAACAATTTAAATGCACTTTAATGTTAAGAGAAAAAAAGGAATGCAAAAATTAAAAATTAGTTGATTATTTGAATTTTTTTTTGTTTCTTTCTGAAAAAACATTCTCTAAAACTGTCAACCGTGGTGGTCTGTTGGCAAGGTCTCGGTTTCGAAACTAAAGGGTTTCAACTTCCTGATTCCACCGAAGAACCGTCATGTAAGAATGACCGGTGCACGTTAAATCTGTCTTGGCCAAATGATCCTACCAATGGTGAGATGCAAATGTCTGGAGAGGTAGGTACTAGCTCAGTTGTAGCCCTCTTCATCTGACCGTGATTGAAAATTGCTAGGTACGTGCTGAAATAGCCTTAGTGTTAACAGAAGATGACAATTTAATATCATTAAACTAAACCTAGAAACTGTATAAAATGAATGATTTAAAGGGTTTCAATAAAATTATCTTAATTTGGAAAATCTATATTATAAAAAAATTATAATGATAAATATAATTTGTATACAAAATTATTAAAAGATTTTCTATGAATTTTTAAAATCCGTGTTCTTGCTGGATGATTATTAGAAACAGGGAAAAAATATAATTTTCCCTTTTATTGGTTCAAATTTTTGCTAGTACCAAATCTTGTTTCGCACTTGAAATATTTATTTTCGGTGATGTTTAGAATAAATTCTGAAGTGGGTTTTTTACGAGATGTGTTCCTTTATCGTTTCCAGCGTCGCCATAAAGTACCATCGATTACTTAAATGTATTTCTAAATTTAGAAAAAGGAAGTTGGACCGTTCGTTAAATTGCAAAAAAAAAAAATATTTCCGACATATTCCCCAAAATCCAGATGACACAAAATTTCTCTCCTCCAATCACTCGGTTACTTTTTTTCCTCACAAGAACCTTTCATCTTCGAACTTTCTTTCTGACTTTCCCCAATCTTAAAGGCGGGGACAAAGAAAACATGAAAATAAAATAGACGAGCAATCTGTGAGAATCTCCCCTACATACCGCTTCGCGAGGCCTTCAGGGTACACTAAAGGAGAAGTGTTGATGTCTCATTCTTTTTCCCTCCATTTGTTATCACAGCCAAAGATATTTTAAGTTTTATTTTTTTTACAAAAGCCGTAAAGCTTTGTATCCAACTACCGAGTTTGTTGTCGCTTCATCCCCGTCGTCTTGGAGATAGCGTGTGCCGAGGACGTCGTTGCTAGATTTGAAAAAAAAAATGGTGTCTCTTTACCGGTGTAGCATAAATCAGAAATATCTTCTTAAGTGCACTCTGTTGGGATGACCAGAAAACATATGCTGGTGGTCTCAAATTCTTCATATTAATATATATAATTGTTTGCAGATTATGAATTCAGACTGAATAAAACAAATCAATAATTAAATAGACGCTTGACACTCAAACAAAAAATGACATTCTAACATCCGGGTACTGTGAAGAGATGATAGAGCCCAACCTCAACTGAAAAAGATTATCATTAATTTAGTTTCAAATGTTAAAAGAAATGAAGCAAAATGTGAACTATTATAATTATAGAATATTCTTTATTAATGTATAAATATTTAAAATATAATACTAAAAATTTAAAAGAAAAAACTCCTTTTGCACATTTGCTGTTTGAAATGAAAGGAATCTATTTGCACGCACCCATTTTTTTCTTCAAAATATTATTACAGTAATTATATTGTTTTTTGTGTTATTGGTTGTTCCTAACGAGTTTAGAGAGCCTTTTCAATATATTCATTCATAATTTTCTTATCTGTACTATTTCATTTTTTATTAATTTTACTCTGACCTTCCACGTACAATTTATTCAGTTTTAGGCAACAATTAAAGCTGTCTTTCAATAAGTTGTTGTTTACGTGAGTTGAATAGATATCATCAAATTAGTTGCGATAGCACATGCAAGATCTCTAGATATCCATTGGTTGATTTTTTTAATTTGTTGCATTTCTTCGGTGAACTTGAAATTTTTCCATTTAAAGACAATGTGAAAATTAAAGAATAAAAGTTTATATGCGTTTTTGAAATTATTTCATTCTTTTCAGAAACTAACACATAATGGTTTCTGCATGCATAAATAGAAAAAAGTACTTTTAATCCAAACTTTTTAAAATATTATAACATGAATTTATGAGCCAGACAGAGTTAATTTCCTCCATGAAGCAAACAGCTCTATTTTTTTTCAAAGTAGTAATCTTTTTCTAAAATATTTCATCAAAACTTTCTTAGCTGATTGATCTTTGAAACACTCTATCAACTTATAAAATAAAACCTTCCATACGTTTTTGAAGTTATTTTATCCTTTTATTGTATTCAGTATCAGTATTTTCAGTATTCTCTATCACTAAAAATGTAGCTTGGCAGTCAGAATTATGTTAATAAGATAAGGCATTCACGGGGGCATATTTCCAAAAATTCGGATAGCAATTTGAAAGATTAGATGAAACCACAAGAGTCAGCTTATTCTTTAGTTATCCTCTTTGACACCTAGTTACTTTTTCAGAAGTAAATTCTGATTAATGTGCATTTCAAAAGTTTAATTGTTCTTTTGATTGAGTTGTTGAAATTTCAAACAAATCAAACGTTCTTAATTAATTTAGAGTATATTATACTACAAAATACTTTTACATCATAATAAAAATCAAAATTATTTAATTGTGAATTCCTTTTCAATTTTAATATTTTTTTCAATATTTATGATACATTGCATTACGCAATGTTTTAAATTGTCACCATCCAATCACTATGGAAAACTTTACAGTCAATTCTTCTTTGGTATTGTTTTTTGCATTAAAGCATTTAATTAAAAATAAAATTATATTTCTTGAACATTACATTTTTTAATACCTTTCTTATTAAGAGATATATCTTTTGCATTTTTTGTTATCTTAAAAGTTCCTATTTTTGATATGGAAAAAGCAACGAAATGTTATTTTTAAAAAATTAAGGTTTTAATACTTTTTTTTACTCTCATTCTTTTTGAAACTGAGTAATGTAAAATTCTTTACTACTAAAAAGCTTCCTGTTTACAAAAAATCGAGAGAATTTAGTCTAGAATTTTTGAAAGCAGAAAAGGAAGAAATTAGAATTTTAAATTTCCCTTCAAATTATTCTCGAATTTAGAATTCTATGATAAAATCTCTAGTGGATGTCAAGCCTTTCAATATGTTTTTTTTTAAAAAAGACTTTGGCTTTTAAAGGCGACTGTTTATGCGTTAACATAATTTATATGCAGATATACTTGAAAGGTATTCTTTGAATATACACAGAATTTAAGGCAACTTTTAGAAATTAACTCTTGCCTGATTCAAGACTTATTATAAAATGGATATTTTTATCCACATGATGTATGAGAAATCAAAACTACTCTTTTTTTTAAATATATTTGTATGTGATAATCGCAGTATACCTTCAAACTTTCCATAGTTTTAATAAAAAGTACTTTTGATCACTTTATATTAAAACTTTTGGATATTTACTATAATGATATATAAGCGGTTTCAGGCAGCAAAAATAAAGATAAACTCAACATAGAAATGAATGTCATAAATCAAGAAAAAACAATTTACCATCAAAGGCATGTATACATGTTTTATTTCCATAAATTTTCCTGGATGCTTAATTACACCGAAGGGAATTAAGTTTCCCCATCAGATTTTCCACAAATTGTTTTGTTCCTGAAATAAGCAACCACCACCATAATGAGGTTTTGAACATTATTATTATTGTTTTTGCATTGTTATGTTAAATTCCATTGTTAAAGGTATTTGGCATTTTAATCCAAATGTCATTGAAACACAAACAAATAATTAATGATTTCAAAAGCATTTTAGAAAAGTTCATTATTTGGACCGAGCAATCGTTAGACTCACCAGAGAAATGCTCATACCGAAAAGACAACTTATAATGTTTTCAAGTAAATGAGAAAGTAGTTATTAATGGTTTTTTTATTTGTGCATTTTTCTGTCTGTGTATATGGCGATGATTTCCTGAAAGATCTATTATGGAATGCAGAGCCCTGAAAATTAGTTCAAAAGTAGTGAACTCAAACTTTAAAATGCAAGTCAATTTTCTTGCATTTACTATTTTGTATTGCTTTTTATGATTTTGGGTACTTATTTCTCTATGGTATTGCTCTATTGATTATAGTAAAAAAATATATTCACTTACAAAAGAAAACAATATCCTTTGTAAAGAACTTTGTTTTCTGTGTTTGACATCATTTTCATAATTTTGATAAATTTTTAAATTTTAACGTCTGTTTTTGAAAAAGTTAAAACATTTGAAATCCCAATGCCTGAATGAAATTTAGTTATGTTTCTTTTTTTAATTATTATTTTCTTTTATTATTATTCATTATTATTATTATTATTATTTATATTTTTCTTTGTTAAATTATTATTCTTTATTTTTAATTTAAAAGAAGAGCTATAAAATACTTACGTTGTTTGAATTTTAATTAATTTTAGGCCAGATGTGTTCACAATGTTTTTCACTGTTTTATTCAATAAAAAATGACCTCCTCATTTGAAAGAAGTTATATTTCTTCATCTATTTGGCAGGTTTCCAAGTTAGAAAATCAATAATCATGAAATTATGCACATGAAAAAATGTTTATTCAGATATCAAATCGTGTCGAAGATATTAATTGTCGTTTAGCTCAAAAGTTTGAATTTTTTTTAGTTTGAACCACCTGAAAGTCTGGGACAGGGAAATACTTTTTGAATTAAATAATTTAGGAAAAAATAATTAAATTAAATAATGTTAAACTATAAATTGAATTTAAATTTAGGTTAAATTGATAAGTGACTGCATAATTCTACTTCATCAAAGCGTCTGGACACATAAATTCGTTTGATTGTAATCAATTTCAATATTATTAAACTTTTTTTTCAAACTATCTAATTCATAAAAAAAGAGGGAAAGCATAAGAGTAAAAAAATTATTCCTGCAAATAGTGAAGTTTATTTTATAACACTCGTACTTCATTCTTCATTCTTCATGGGGACCATGGTATGTAGGTACAATTACTGTACAACAATTCAATGAATGTTTTTCCGTTTGAAAAGTGTAGAGTGAAATTTTTTCCCAGCCTTTTTCCAATTCTTATTGAAAATTGGGAAGGTGTTGAAGCTTAAGTAACTACTAAAGGAACGTCTAGATATGAGAAACTTTAATACTAATTAAGATTTTCAAAATCAGTCCCGTGGTTAAAGTTGTTGTACACTGTAGTGGATTTTCCCCATACACTAGAAACAATGAAGTATTGTTTATTTTATTTCTCTCAAAAATGGAGAGTGGTGGTGGCAAATGACCATTTTATAAATATGAGTCATTAAATCTTATGTAAGATATAAAAGATAGTAATCTGTACAGTATTTGAGGTGGGTGAATGATGCATTTGGGATTCCATATTATTTTAAATATATAAATGTAGAAGGAAAAAGGATAGTAATTTAGAAAAGGTTCCAAAGTAATTAGAAATTTAATTTCTGGGTTATTTTTTGAAAACCAGACAGCCTTTTTTTTTTAATTCAGCGCGCATAATTAGAAATTGTATGAGTTTTCCTTATTTTAATGACTTATTTTCTTTCAATTATTATCAATTATCATTATTTATTATTATTATTATTATTATTAATTTTTATTCTCTGTTGTGATTTAAGTAATACAGTTATCACAAAAAAATATAAAATCAAATTATTTTTTATTCTTTTCATAGGAATTATTTTAGATTTATCTGCTTTTAATTCTGCTACATTCATCATGCAAACGGTGAATCCGTGATAGTACTGCCGGCGATTTAATAAATAAAAATAAAATCATTTTCAATAAAGGTTAGAATAAACATGGTATTTCAAAATAATTTTATGAATTTCTTAAATTGATTATAAGTGAAGATGAAATATTATTATGAAAATTTAGATTATATATTATACTATAGCTATTGGCAGGTTACTGATCTTATTCTGACCCTCTGTAGATTGCACGATATATGGAAATAACGCTAGGTCTATTGCAATCCAACCAAATAACAAAAGATCTGAGCCGTCCCTAGCGTTATTATGCTATGCTGTTTTATGTGATATGGTGTACTTTTTGTTTTTTTTTTCAATTAACCCTAATGTGAAAGCGCATTTGTAATTTAAAATGCAAAGGAAATTTGGAATTCTTTACTTTTCCTCAGGAGAAACCAGATTACACCCAACATGTCGAAATATGTTCTAGTAAAACAGAGACTGCCGAAGTATGACAGTAAAATCAAATGAGTTCTAAGGAAACGGAAAGCTAATTAAGTTTAAACAAATTATTACAAATGCGTTTTATATGTTAAAAGAACTCTTTAAAGAATGATTATTGCTAAGAATATCAATAACAAATTAAAGATCGTAATTTAAGTGATAAACTAAATTGGTAAAAACGATTTTAGTTTTATCAGGAGTTATTTTTCCCAAAGCCTAGTTTCTTATCTCTACAATAAAATGGATTGCTAAAATTCTTTAATATAAACATAATAAAGAATATTAGAAATCTATCTACATAGATTTTAACCAAAATTATTAGTCATAAAGAATAAAAAAATATAATCACAAGGTTTTGTGATTACCTAACCTTCAAGCTACTAATCATACCTTTTAATGGTAAAAAGCAAATGAGAGGATTTTAATGAATATTCTTACCTTTACTAGTCAAACTACTACATAAAATATAACTAATTCTCATTTCATGAAATAATTTCAATTTCCAGTGAATATCCAAGAGACTTTTTTATTAATTATTACATTGCATTTTAATTTTTTATATTAATTTTCTATTTTGGATTAAAATATATATTATTTTGTATTTCTAATATATATATAAATGTTGTGAAAAAACCTCAAATAGTTTTGTTCTTTATATTTTTATGCATTTCATGATTCCTAGTAGAAAATATTATGACATTTAAAAATAAATATTTCTCATATGAATTTGATATCACTTAGATGAAATACATTTTTAATTAAATAAATGTAGTCAATTTTATTATAAGATCTAATATAATAAAAGCGTTATATTTTCATTATGTGTCGAAATCTTTACATTAAAAAAACATGTTCGTTTTATTCCACAAACTTATTTTAATGAGAGAAATACAAATATAAAGTTTATGTAAAATTACATTTGAATTAAGCTCTTTTGAGAGCTTTATATAACTCTTTTTGAACACATTTTTTTCTTAAATAATTTTCTTAAATAATTCTTAATTAATTATTTATTCAACATGTAAAATATTTTATTTATTTATTCTATTTTTATTTAATTATCCTATGTTCCATCAATTGCGCATTTTTCATATGTTTTATGCACTTCACTTTATTCGTTCTATTGTATTCTGTTTTCACTTATTTTTGTGTGTATATATAGGTATGCATATGTGTGCGCGTGTTTGTGTGTATATGTGTATATATGTATCTTTGTGTGTGAATGTATATATATATATATATATATATATATATGCGTTTGTGTGTATATATTTGTGCTTATGTTGTGTGTACCTAATGTAAAAATGGTTTATAACCATATATACGAAAACGATTCATGTTAACATTTCTTTTTATTTTATAGGTAACAATATTTTTATAATGCAATCAGTGATTTAATAAGAAATTCTATCAGGCAATATTAAATGCATCTTTAATACGAAAATTAGTTCTAAAAGATATCACAAGCTAAGGTGATAATGGTAATGCTTGGGGAAAATGGCAAAACATCATTTAATTCAATCTAATCGGATCTATTTAAGAAATATTTAAATTGGTTATATGTGCGATTGATAAATTCTATCTGAAAAGAATGTTCTATTATATCTTTAAAATTTATGGAAACATCAGCAGAATAAATGTAGCTTAATATTTACTGAATTTTAAGGTATTCAGATTCTATTTTCATTCTTCTAATTTTAGTGTTAAAAGAAAATAAGATTGACAAAAAGAGTTTATAGCAACTACTTCAGTAACTGAAATCATTTTTCTATTATTGCTTACGAATAATTTTATATAATATATAATATCAATTTCTTTCGATACCGTAGAATTAACACATATCATAATGCTGAATATAGTATGATTTAAAATTCATGTTGAATTGTTTCAATTGTATTGAGTTGAGATATACTGTATTTCTGACTGAGAAAAATTGATTGGGACCTTGCATTCCTGTGGGAATATTATTCTTATCCTTGTTCTGTACTCTTCCTCTTAGTTTATACATGAATTTTGAATCACCCTGTATATCATGATTTTTAAAATTTTTTGTCTTATACTCTCAAATTATCACATTTTGTTTTCAGAATTTATATGCTCTATATATTGAGTTGTTAGATTGAGTAGGTGCTATAGGGTATTTTCTAAACAAAATATGAGAAGAGAATGGCTTTACTGATCCATACACAAATTGGTTTCGAACTAATACAAATTTAATGCAAGAGATTGAGTTGTAGGAGCTTTTGCTGTTTTTATTCATCAGATTAAAAAACAATTATAATCAGAAGGCGTATGTTGATTGATATTGCAAATTATCAACATCATTAACAAGTTATTTATTTGAGGCATTCTTGTAGGAGTTGTTCGTATTGTTATAAATAATTCCCAAAGATAAAATGACTTAATTTATATGGCATGTCACCATTGCACAGCAGCAAAATGGACGCTTTAAATATTTGTCTTCATAAATTTTCGTGCTTCTTTCAACATTTAACCCCTCAATACGTTACCCTTTACTTCAATATTTTAACTATTTCAAAAAATTGAAAGACTTTTAAAATATCATGCATATAACATCAACAGCATATTGCCATTGATGTTCAAGTTATAATAACACATACATAAAGAGATTTTCGAAGACCTATAATAATTTATACATTGATTATTCATTCTTGACAGTCTTTTCTTGATCTTAATAGATCACGTCAGATGATTGCCTAAATCTTTATTTCTTATTCCAGTAAAATGTAAAAGTTTCAAGAAAGAAAAATATTTATATGATACTAAATAAGGCATCTATGAAATATTTGGAATACATTTCTACAAATCTTCCAAAACGAATTATCGAATTTTTATGAATGTCACATAAAACTGTGTTATCTTTTTTAGATTTGCCACGTATCTGTCATATTCAATAAACATTGATATCGTTCTATTCAGTATTTGTAAATGATTATGAATTCACAGATTTTGAATGTGAATTAACATTTCATTGCAACAAACATTAAATTACTTTTATTATTGTAGCTGTTAACTATTTAAAAATGTTTCCATAAAAATTAATAACAGATGCAAAAAAGCTAACTATTCAATATTATATAGTAAATTCAAATTTAAGTAGAAAAATAATATGATGACAAGTTTTTAAATATTTATTTAGTTTTTAAGAATTTTAAAATAAGTGATCATGATAGAAGAAACTACTAAAGAGTTACAAACTTCTTTTTTTCAAGCTTAAGCCTGGTACGTTTAAGCAATAATTTTAAGCAATGGCACTACATAATACTGTTGTCCTATGTCGGTAAAGGTCGTGTATTTTTTATTGCTTAAATTTGTTTTGTTTATTAACTCTTTTTAAATTTTAATGCAGTATAAATATTTTTTTTTAATAAAAACCTCAGACTTCCAAGTTTTTTAAGTCATTTGGAAATTACATTCTATATATTAATTTATGATTTTAAGATTACAATTTGATTAATTTATGAAATTCTTTACTTATTTTTCAAAATTTTCATTTACTTGAAGGCAAACAACATATTCATTTCGATCGCAAGAATATATTATTAGAAGTAATGAGAAAAAATTAAACCGATTCCTACTTAGATCAACAAAGAAAATTTTTATTTTAGTTACTTTTTATTAAATAATTACAATTAATATAAATAATTTATCATAAATTATACCTTTCCAAAACAAAATATTGATCGTATCCTCCGAAAATAAAGCAGAACATAATAAGAACACAAATAGAACACACTCGTTTGGCATTGAATTTTTCAAAGCGACGTGAGGATTCAACCTCAATTGAGGCAACGGAAATGCGTAAATTGTCGACGACAATTGGGGTAACACAATACAGATGAGAAATTTTTAATTTTCTTTTTTTGTAGTATTTTAATTAGAAAGTGCAAGTAAAGTAGGGAATGAATCCAAAAAAATGATTAATTAACAATTTTTAATTTTAAGTTCATCAAACATTAAGAAAATTAACAGAATTCTATTAAATAATCAGTCAAAAACTTCTTCAGCCTGATCTCATTATTTTGGAGAAAAAAAGCAATTAGTTATTTAATTGATGGTGAGGGAATGTAGACTTTTGGGGAAAAATTTAGCTTTTAGTTAATTAATTCCAATTAATGAATTAATATTGAAAAACTGTATTAATATCAAATGTCATCCTCAAGAAGTTTAAAAAAAGTTACTTAAACTTTGATGAAATTACAAGTACTTTACTTGTACTTTGAACTGAGTGGATGAATAAAAAGTATTCTATTAACGATTGAAAATGTGAACAAGGTGTGTGTGTGTGTGTGTGTGAGAGAGAGAGAGAGAGAGCGCTAATTGTAGGGAAAAAGGTAAATAAAACAAAGTATTTTTAAAAACACATCGTCTGAAGAAACAAACATAAATACATTCTGTTTGTCTTTGATTAAGAATTCTCATTAAAAACGGAAAGTGGAATACGACTATAAAAAACAGTTTCATTCAAATTAAGCGAGCATTCGTTCTCCTGAATGTACTTTAGAGGTATTAACAGCTAAAAGATTCTTATTTCTTTTAGAAAATTCTGTTGGGATGTATAAAAAACTTAAAGTAAATGAATAAACCTGATATAAATAACCTGTTCCATCCTTTTTTTTCCAAACTCTCAAAACGTTTGTACTTTATGCAGGCAGTACCCAAGAGGAAGTGAACTCTAGTCCTGTTATTTTTTCTCTACTCCTCAGCTCGTGTTTCCCGAACGGAACATCGGAAGTGGAACAAGGAAATGAGAGGGACTAAAAGCACATGCCCTCCCCCGTCTCCTTCCTTGCCTTCTTTTTTTTATTTCCCAGAAAGAACCCAAGCATTGGATAAGGCGTTAGCCCAGTAAACCGAAGGGACCAACGGGTAATCAAGCGGGAAAAACCGCTGAAACTGCGTCAAAGTTCTTCTAAGACTCGTGACGTATGCCTGCTTCATTTCGAGAGAGAAAGAAACAGGAATTGGATGGGAAAGAGAAAAAAAAGAAGAGGAGGAATAAGACAGAAGCGAAGAAAAAAATTCTTTCTTCTTCTTGCAGTGGAAGATTGCTCCCCCATTCTAGACAAAGGCAACCAGTGGAACGCATAGCTAACCGATAGCCTTCTTTGTCCCGCGCTTATCGTCGCCGGAGAAGAAGGAGAGCGAAAAGAAAAGCGCACATGATTTCTCTTCTTTCTTTCTGCTTTGGTGAGTTTTCGTTAAGTTTCTCTGCCTCACTCTCCTTCTGGTTGTCTTTTTTTCGCCTCCTACCTCTTTTTTTTCCGCACCTCATCTTTGAGCATCGCCTTGAATTTTGTTAAAGAATGAGAGTGGAAACGTTATGATTCGTAGAGCCTGATACAACGATGGCGTGGGATAAATTGCCACCCGAAGAATGAAATTGGAAATAAGAATGGGATTTCAAGATGACTCTTTCGATATTTCCTATAAACAATAAATATATATTTAGTTGAGGATTTATTAAATTTATACATTTAGAGAAGAAAAAAATATAAATTAGTACTCTTTCGATATATAATAATGTGATTTGAAGATGGCTATTTTGATATTTCCTATAAACAATATATATATATATATATATATATATATATATATATATATATATACAAGGTGGCCAGAAATAAAACACCCCTACTCTGACCTCCATGGATATCGAACTACTCAGTGTAAAGGCTCAAAATTTTGTACACATACTATTCAAAATATGGGGAAACGGATTTCACGAAAAAAAAATTAGTTCCTGAAATCACCGATAGGTGGCGCTGCACAACTGGAACTATGATCAAAAGACACAAATAATAATAAAAATTAAAATGTTTATGCGGAATGGAATGCTTCCTTGCTTCCTTTTTAATTTTTCTGCCCCTTATGGAAAATAAAAATAGTAAAGAAGCTAGAACTCCCGTTGTAACTGCAATTTCATACTGTAACCAGAAAAATTTGCATAAAGCATGGTTAGAAGCCATGTTAAAAGGTGGGGAATGTCATTCTTATTAGTGATGGCTGTCACGCTGCCAGAACGCGCTTTGCTTGTGAAGTTGTTTTACGAGAATAAAGGAAATGCTCCAGCAGCACTTCGAGAGTTTCGCCGACTTAAGGATTTGCGTAAGGGACCATTGCTTCCACAAGCTCTCAGGAGAATGATCGCTCGATTCGAGGAAACTGGACATCTTGGAGTTCAGCCTGGTCGAGGACGCAAACCGGTTCGTTCAGATGTCGTTGAAGATGTTGCCACCGGTATTGTTGAACAGTCAATGGACAATGTTTTAGGCTGCAGTAGTGCACGTGCAGTGTCACGACACTTGGGTGTTCCCTATAGCACAGTGTGGAACGTACTCAGAAAAATGGTGCATTGTTTCCCGTACAAAATCCGCCCTAATCAACAATTGCTGGCCACAGACAGGGAGATGCGACTGACCTTTGCATTGACATTTCTTGCTAGAGTTGAAGTGGATGCATCGTGGCCGTGGCAGATTCTGTGGAGCGATGAGGCCCATTTCCACCTCAGTGGAACAGTGAACACCCATAACTGTCGCATATGGGACACGACAAACCCCCGTACCTTCCAAGAGATTCCACTCCACTCACCGAAAGTTACAGTCTGGTGTGGATTCACAGCCACATTCATCCTTGGACCGTTCTTTTTCGAAGAGGTTACTTCCAATGGCCTTGAGACATGTACCGTGACGGCCAACAGGTACAAAAGGATGCTCGAAACATTTGTTGTACCCCATTTGCAGCAACGCCAATGCCTTGACACCATTACTTTTATGCAAGATGGAGCACCTCCACACATTGGACTCCCTGTGCAACAGTTTCTTCGCCAACATTTCACCACTGACAGAATAATCAGTCGCGCGTTTCCGACAACTTGGCCATCTCGTTCACCGGATCTTAATCCGTGTGAATTTTGGCTTTGGGGACACTTAAAAAACCTTGTTTATCGAGAACGTCTGATAACCTTGGCAGATTTGAAAGAGAGTATCAGTCTGCATGTGAGAAGCATCTCAGATGACCAGTTACGATCCGCAGTTGAACAAGCTGTCCACAGACTTCACATTTTACATCTTCAGGAAGGGAACCATATTGAGCAGCATTCCCTGCATCGATAACGTCCTTGTTTCATGTATGCTTGGTACTTTCAAATAAAATGTGTTTAAAACGTGTTTTTGTGTCTTTTCAGCATACGTCCAGTGGTACAGCGCCACCTATCGGTGATTTCTGGAACTAAATTTTTTTTCGTGAAATCCGTTTCCCCATTTTTTGAATAGTATGTCCACAAATTTTCAAGCCTTTACACTGAGTAGTTCGATATCCAGGGAGGTCAGAGTAGGGGTGTTTTATTTCTGGCCACCCGGTATATATATATATATATATTCTTCTGCTTCTCCTGCTTTTGTTCCAAGCTTTTTGTGCATAAAAGCTAAAAGGAATTATTAAAAAATCTGTATTGCATTTCCTGACATTATTTTAATAAAGTTTTTTTATTTAAAGGTATCAATAAAGTAAACATTTTTAAGCATGCTTCTCACCGAAAAAAGAAGGAAATATTTATTTTTCTAAAGGAAAATAAATATCTTCTGTCAATGAAAATGTCAGTGTGAGATACGTATTCCTCCTAATAATAATTCAATTATTTTCAAGTGGAATTAAAATTATTTATTACTATTTCATGATATCTCAATTTTCTTGAATCTGAAAAAATCCAGCTATTTCTTTTAAAGTTTTAAACCTTTTTTTTTCATATTTTTGTCCTTTTTTTTATTTTTTGTACACATTTATGAAAACAAATTAATTTTAGTTAAAACAATTTAAAAGGGGTTTCTTAGAGACTAAGTTCCAACAAGCAATTAAAAAAAGAAACACTTATCAGAGAAATGATTTTATTACATAATAAAATACATTGTTTAGGTTATTTTTAGCATAACTGTCATCATAGTTAAAGCATTTATCTTAGCGGTGGCGAGCTTTTGTATGACCTCGTTGTAGGAAGAGGACACCTGTGGTGATGAGGAAGTGAATGAGAAACTTGAGAAAAATTTCCATTCACAGTATCGTTACATTGAAACTTCAGTTTTCATTAATTTTCTCTTCGGATTATTAAGAAAATTATTCTAAGTAAAAGCCCACCGCCCACTTCTTTTATTAGCGTTGACATTTCCATGTTTTTTATTGAAACTTGCTTACCATCGGATCACTAATCACGTTTTATCCATAAATTAAACAAAATTGTCTTCATATTTCAATTAGTTTTGCTTTTCTAGCATTAAGAAATATGATGATAAAAAGTCATTCACCTACGACGGGATATTCGGGTTTTTTAACCTAATGAATGCTTAACATGTAACTGATGATCTCTGTAATCTAAAAATGGCCTCTGTTGTGAATGAATGAAAAAAGTGGATGCGCAAATATTAATTTCCCAGTGGCCACTAATCTGTGGCAAAAATTGAAATTGGATTTAGTTTTTTGGATATCCTTCGTATTCCTTTAATTATGCTTTTCATTTTTTTATAGTTTATTTTTTACTATAAAGCATTTTTTTGGTTATGGAAAAGTTAGATGAAAATTAAAAATCATTTTAAATTTCGATTTCACATATGCAATATATTTTGCGTACTTTTTTCAAATTTTAATTTAATACCTTTCGGGGGGGGTAATTGCCGTGTACTAAAATCTCTACATTTGTAATAGCATGCTAAATTATTCCACTTATAAAGAAAAACAAAATGTAACAAAATAATGCAAAGAGACAAATTGTGCAGGTTTTTAACCTATATGTTGCCAAGGGTTTGCATATAATTTGGTTCATTCTTTTAAGTAAATTATCCCATTTTTACCTTCCCTTAACTATAATATAGAAAGGATAATCGAATTAGGTTGTTAAAGTGAACTAATAGAAGAAATTAGAAGGCGAATCTCATTGAATACAAATCGTTAAAACTGAATATTCTTAGTGATATGACAATTCAGTTATTTGCTTAAACTGTTTTTACTAGCGAATTTTGCTTATGTCCAATGATTTATAACTATTTAAAAATTTATAGTCTTTTGTGTAATTTAAAAATGAAATATATTTTGAGAATCTTCGATAAACAATACAGAAAAAATTATTAATATTTAAATAAGAATAATAAAGCAGCTTGAAAGAAAATAATAAAAATTTTCAAATAACGCAAGTGGTAAAAAAATATTTGGATCGACTAAAATGATTAGCAAAATCATATAATCAATTGATAAGAAGAAAGAAAGTTCTCTTTTTATCATTCTGAATAAGAAAAAAATAATTAAATACACCAGATGTGCTGGTAAAAACAGTTTAACCGAATAAATAAATCGTCTAGTGTCACCAGGATATAGCTGCACTAATAAAATCTATGCTTCATTAGCAGTAAATTATCGTTTTTCATTAATGCGACATTAACTGCAAAGTTTATTTTTTACTAATTAGTGTAGCCGTAGCCTGAAAAAAAGATAAATCTTTTTTTAAAACGATACAAATTGGATGAAAAGATAAGAACTTAAAAAAAAAAACCTTCAAAAAATATATAAAAATAAAGCAAATTTTTACTTCCATCGTAAAGTAAATGATGATGATGTTATAAATAATTAAACAAAATATGCTAAAAGAGAAATATTTAAGTCAATAATCCATGATAATTATGAATATTTTTTTCAAAATCAATGCAAATATTCTTAATGCATCATTAAACAAAAAAAAAACAATGGAAAAATTGTTTTAACCTCAAAAAGTGCTTCCTCCTAATTTTCTCACGTCTTCAGGATTAAAATTTCTATTCCCCTCTTGAATAAAAAAAATGAACGAAAAAATAAGTAAGTTAACTAAATCTTTGAAAGCCATTGACGAGCAATTGCTAAAAAATAGATATTTTTATGTGTGAAAGCTTTTTTTACTGAATCTATCGTCCAAATATGAATATTAGAAACATCTTCATCAAATGATAGAAGTCAAAAGTTGTGACGGAAGCAGAAGTGTAGTCCTATAACATACAGAATTTCTTTGATTTAAGTCAGGGAGATATATGAGTTTTAGTATTTGCAATCAAGCTAAAATGAAAATTGACAGATGATAAATCCTTTCAAGATTTGATTCAGAATTTACGAGAGTATACATTGTAGGTGCTAAACGAAAGTAACAAACTTTGAGCATCTAGTTCTTTACATTTTGCATTTATTTAATTCACTTAGATTCCAACAGGCAGATTATATTCTGAACGGATTCAGACAGATCAAATTAAAAGATTCCAAAAGCGCAAATACATTTAATTTTCATTTAGAATAAGTTTTATAGAATGTCTGCTGCAAAGTGCGGCTCAAAACCAATAAAACAACATAACAACTGTTGCCAAGAACCTAATACAAATTGAACATTAAATTGGTTTCCAGATACCATGTCATACGTTTAAATGATAGTAAAAAAACAGAGATGACCAACAGACACAAAAAAAGAGAACAGAACTATTAAAATAAAGGAAATTGTAATTAAAATTGAAAATACATACAACAGATTGTGTTCAGTATTTAATAAATATCCACAAATTTGAACATATCAAAATTTATACATTCATTCCAAAGTATTTTCGAGTTATCATATTTATATACAAACAGACATAATGTCAAAAATGTGTTATTGATCTCAGGAAAATTTGAAACATGCAGATTCATCAGAATCTATAGATGAATTTTTGGACGATTGTAGTACTTTCTTTATACTCCATATATGAGAAAGTGAATATATAATAATATATATCTTTACTTCATATAGTATTGTCTCCCAATTATCTATCCCCGTCTCTTTAAAAAAATTTATCTTTTAATTTTTAGATATTCACTGATAAAAGTTAAAATATTTTCTAAAACAAACATTTAATCTTTTACTTAACTTCTCAATATTTTTTGTATTTTTTTCTCTATTATTTCAAATAAATTTCATTGAGCGTGCCAAAAAATGTTTACGATTTCACACTTTTTAAATTAAGCAGTGTCCTTAAGTTCATCAAGTATTAATATAAATTTTAAATTAATTGTAAATAAACATATAAATATTATATTTTTAATGAATAATGTATCAATGCTAAGGAAATGTATTTAACTTGAAACCTCCTCAAACATTAGTGCAGCTGAATTTTTAAAGTTATATCATAGATGCTTCGTGAGATTTATCCTAAAGAAAAAAGCTGCAATTTATAAGAATAGTTCTGTTGAAGATAAATCTTAACAGCCCTTCATAATTTTAATCTCCATTTCTTGAAATTAAATATCTTAATTAATTAATCGCTTCAAAAATAGACCTTCCCTGACATTCGCGGGTTGAATTGAATTATTTGAAATCGTAACACAATGAGATGAGAACTGTGGTTAAGGTCTATTAACCATAAACGGATGTATACTACCTTTTTCTTAGAAACTACGCCCCATCATTGGTAAAGGATAACTCACTCCCACAAAGTTGCTATATTCAACAAGGAGGCGAGAATCAACCATTGTAATGGAAGTTTCTTATCTAGGTTTGTTGGGCTTCTGCATATCTGTGTCACCTTAATTAATTAAGAACAAGTGATTTCTGTAGAAGGCAGACATGGCCTCTTATATGTATTATGGAATATATACATAACTGTAACTCTATTCAGACAACCTCAATTATCAAAAATGTAGTATTCGCTGTATATAGTTAAAGAAGTGAGGGTCGCTTTTGCCTGGTAGTAAGGTAACATCTACAGAACCGAATGGTTTCAGTTTCAAGACCAAATACTATCAAAGAACTGACATGCAAGTGGGTTTGGAGTACGTCAAATCCACAGGACAACAGTCCTTCCACTGGCATGATGTGGAAGCTTTGAGAGGTTAGTACTACCTCAGATTTCATCATCGTCATCTCACCACGTCTCTGAATCATGAGGTATGTCCCAAAATATCCCTAATGGTGCTTTAAAACGAGACATTAATATAAATAAACTAAACTAAACCAAATTAATAAATAGTTTATATCAATAACTCTCCTGACCTACCCGAAGGCACACGGATAAATAAGACTGAAATACCGGATCGCCGCGACAGCAACAATGGTGGGAGCTGTGATTGAGTCCTAAAGGCCAACACTGCCCATGGTACAACCCTTCCCTAAGTAAGTACGTCCTGTCATCGATGGAAGGAGCATACACCCTCTACCTGTTAGTGTACCTCCCAGTGTGGCGAGATCCGATCATCATGCCGGAAGTATCTCCGTCATTTTGAGATGCCCTCCTCCACCTCGGGGAAAGTTTGATATGCAACATGCCCTTGAAAATCGAAGAACTTGTCTATGAAATGTGTGATATATGTGACCAGGGAGACTAACTTACCCTTTCTTTCTTTCTCCAATCATCGATAGAAGAATCCTGACCTTTCCAAAGTGGCTGGATCCAACCACCTTGCCGAAGGCTTCTTATTCTCATTAGTATCGGGAGATAAACTAATAGATAACGGAAGTCATATCTGATATTATTTCAACTCATACTTGAAATTACAAGAATTGAAGATTGAAGCATGTGCTGGGAGGGGAGAAAATGCAATTGATAAGAGCTTTTCAACAAAGTGCCACAAAACTGAAAGAATTTCGGGACTGAAGATTATCCCTCCATGCCACCATCTAATTTACGGTTTATTGAAAACTTTCATTGAAAACTTATTCTTTACAGCAAGACGTTAATCTGCTTAGTTTTAATTTGCTTTCTATCTTAAATTTACCTTTCTATCTCACAAAAAAGATATGATAAAAGGGAAATTCACTTTATCTCTAGTCATCATGATCTCTGCATTGTAATATTTGACTGAAATAGTGAGCCTGTAGTTCCTCTTTATTCAGAACCGTTAGAGAGTAGTGAATTTCTTTGTTTATACTTTTGTTTAAAGCCTCATTGGTTTGGCGAGATTTTCTTTTGAAATCGAAACTGAGAAATCTGAAAATGCGTTGCTTATTTATAAATTAAACATTTTCTTTATTCCTTTGATTATTTCAGTTATTCATTGTACACTTTAAGCTTTTATTTCTAGTCTCGATACTCCCACGGTTCCCGAATTCTCATCAGTTAAAAAGCTTTTTTCATCAAAGAATCTTATTTCCAGCGATAATTGCAGACTCTCACCATGAAAATCAATCTTCGGTTAATTGTACCAGATGTGCTTTCTTCAACCAATGTTTTTTTTATCACCTTCCATTTCTTGTAAGCACTTGGAGTTTTTTTTAATCAATCCAAATAAACGTATTTTGAGTATCCCATACATTATTTCAATATATTTTTTTATTATTTGCTTTAAAACAAGAATTCTTTTCGAACTTCTTAAAAATTATTTTTTTTATCATTATTTGCAATTGATGGCCCGTTTCCAGCCATGCCATTTCAAATTATTTTAAATGCTGGTTGTGGACTTTTTTTTTTATGGATGAGCAATTTTTTTCTGTCTACCGATTTTTTTTGGTTCCGTGTAGATTTTTTTCTTAATTTTCTTAAGTCTTTCTTACTTAATGTTTGATGAATGAAGTCAATAAATATTATTGAAAATTATATCACTGAACTACACTCTAAAAATCAATTTTTACAATTGTAGAATAATGCCTTTTATGCCATGTCATGAAGCATTATGCATTAACCTAATGGTATGTTTTTATTGTCAATGACTTTTATTGACTGTCAATGATTTAAAATCAAAACTTGGAATATTTTGTTATTCGTTTCTTAAGAGACAAATAATACAAATTTTTAAACAGAAAAATAACAGCACCATCTTAGTACTGTTATTTGTCTCTTTAAACATTTTAATTCAAAAGTACAACACGCAAGATATTTTACTTTAATTTACAGTCTAATTTTGTGAATTTCCCCTAAATTTTGTTAATTAAAAACCTGTTTGTCATTCACATAAATATGAATCCAAAAATTCACAGAAGGTTAGGAAGAAATTTCGGAGGAAATTTTTCATCAAAATTTGATTAGAATAAAACTATTGTGACGCTATATCAAACACTTTAAACTTTTAACACTTTTTTAACACACTTTTAACACTTTAGTTCTGAACTATAACAAGTGAAAGAGTTTAAATTTAATTCACGATTTAATTATAAATCTCCACTAAATTTTGTTAGTGGAGAACCATTTTGTCATTCATATAAATATGAAACCAACAAATCATAGAAGATTAGGAAGAAATTTTAAAATAGTTTTTTTCATCAAAATGTTGTCAGAATAAAAGTATTGTGATGTTCTGTCAGTTTGTCAAAATATGAAAAGAAAGGTCATTAAAACTGCCAATGATTTAAATTAAGTACTTGAAATATCTATTACGTTTTAGACATCATACAGCCCTAATATGCAGTTTCAGGATTGATAATGCATTTATAAGCAATTTAACTCTATATTTTAGTTGAAGAGGAGTTGGAAAGCTAAAATTTCATTCACAATATGCTCTCTAATTTCTAAATTGCTATCAAGTTTTATTTTAGAATTCTATCAAAGGAGAACTAGTTTATGATTCATTTAAGTACGAATGTAATGCTACAGATATTCAAAAAGAGTTAAGAAGAAATTTGAAGAAAAGTTGTATCATCAAAATGATTTAGACATTATATAGCCCTAATCTATCATTTTATTATTGATGCTTGTCTCTCTAAACTTATTAACTCTAAAGCCTAAGAACCTAGTGAGCTGAAATTTTATTCGCAGTCTTTACTTTAACTTTTTAATTTACAATCAGCTTTTATTCAAAATTTATCATATATGGATTTATTTATTATTCAAATAGTTATGAATGTCAGAAATTCACAGAGAGGAAGAAATTGAAATTGGAGGAAATTATTCCCATCAAAATGTGGTCAGAATAAAACTATGGTGAGAAAAGAGTAGGCATTCTGCGAATGTACCCAAGTGAGAAGAGAAGCCGCCTTAAAACTGCTAATGATTTAAGTTGAC
>JAOUZG010040071.1:4418198-4428587 GCA_026289955.1 Argiope argentata
TGAGCTGCGAAGCCAGAAACTAAATTTATGATGAGGGGTTGTTTATCCTTCGCTCATATCCATGATCCCTAAAGCTGCAATCAATACTAAACGTTACCTTGTAAGTGTGCTACAGATGATGTACGAATGAATGTGTGTAAACTCTTCACAACTAAGGCAATAGAATTTATTTTTCTTCAATTCTCGTTACATCAGTCTATCCATACTCTAGAGAACGTTTTTTTGTTTGTTATCCTTCGCGATTCCATCTGTGAAAATTCAATATTTTGTTGAAGAGGAAGAGTATAAAATGATAACCAGAGGTTTCTTAAAATATATCACAGCTTTTATCTTTTAATGATTCAAAAATTTTTGATCTGCTCATTTGAGAAATTCTCCTTTTGCTATATAGTATATGAAGTGGAAATCCATATTGTGCCAAGAAAGGTACTTTAATTTTCAATTTTTTTTACTGTCGCCTTTTGATGAACGCCCTACTTTTTCAACTTATGACTAACATATAACGCACTCTATTTTTCTAAAGAAGTTATTTTCTTGAAATTTGCTCTTTTCATGCATGATAAAAAAATAACGTAGTTGTTGAAATTGCATTTACAAAGCTTTATCATAATTTTATATCTGTATCAAATTTCCAAGGTTAAACTTGTTTTTTTTATATACACGTACCTACAGGAAGAGGGTAATTTAGAAACCTGATCCTCTAAATTGCAAGATCGTTACATCAAAATGATTGATACGCATCTAATTTCTTGCTAAATACATGGATGATGTTTTGTATAAGATCACATATGTATAAATCTAAAAAAAAAATGCTAAAATTTAAAAAAAACAGAAAGTTAAATCTCGATGCTCGATTTTATCTATAATATAGCTTTCGGTCTTGAATAGCGATCGTATAAAATTTTGAATTAAATAGATCAAGAAGGGATGTTTAAATTACTAAATTTTTTTAAATATCTATGTAAGGAAGTTGAACACAAAACTAAAAGATATACACTCTCTGAATTAAAAGATTGCATTTGAGATGTCTCTTTTATTTATCTAAAGGCTGATCAGTTCTAATCTTTTACAGAGTATTAGTATATATATAAGAGAGGGTTTAATGATTTTTCACACATATTTATCGGAAGGCTAATCAATTCTAGCCTTTCATAGTAATTAGTAATTCATGTAATAATAAAGAGCCCAAAGGTATCGTAATTATTTTGGTCACCAATTCTAACTTTTTCCAAATTATTTGCTACTTGTGAAATTAGGAAGTATCAAGTCATAAGACAAACTTATTGACACATGATATATAATATTCTTTTTTTTAAGTAAATATAATGTTTTATTTAACAGATTAATTATATGCTATGTTTTTATTTTATTAGAATACTGTCATGATTTCTTTAATATTTGAGAGGAAACTTTTTATGTTCTTGATTACATTTTTGATTCAAAACCAAATATCTGAATTTTTTGAGAATAAATCGGCATGAAGCTGGATTTTACGATATATCACATTTGAAGCTGCAAATCACTTCAATATTTATTTATTCACCGAGTTAATTACTCTTGAAATCTTTATATATTAATTTATAATTTCGTAATTTAAATGCTCTGAGCTGAAACTTTATTCATTTTTGATACATTTTTACTGAACCATAATTAGAATTATGATTAGTTTTGTTTCAATATTGATTGGGAATGATTCATTAAATTTACATGTTTTAGATATACGAGAAGAGAAACTGTCTAATTAAAGCAAATAGAATAATAAGAAAATGAAATATTTCAAAGCATTCTCATTCTCTAGTAGTGTTTTAGGGAAATTATATTAAATAATAAAGATATTAATCTATCTGGTTATTACAAAGAAAAATTGTGCTAAGCCTAACAGATTGATAAGCTAGTTTAAATTACTATTTTTTCGATGGAAATGACACTGTTGAAAGGTTGTATGCCAGTAGTATTTAGTTTTACTACTGGCATACAACCTTTTTGTACCAGTAGTATTTAGTTTTACTGTAGTATGATCTTTTTCGAAAATATTTCTGAGATATTTTGAATGAATTATTTCAATTTGAGCCGTAGTCATACATCAGAGATATTCATTCAAACATTATACAGAGTTTCACATTACGCAAGCATGATATTATTTAAAACCAATAAATTAAATATACTGTATGTCGCTGTACATATTTTGTTTTTGTTTTGAGTAGTTGAGACCACGATATTATGGCACTGAAGACTCAAACAGTGGTAATATTTGCAATGATTCTCCTTTATTTTAATAACTAATTAATTTTAGAAGAATTATGAACCTCAACCAATCTCACATTATAAACCCTTATTCCAATTCGAAATTTATATTAAAAAAATTGCGACATAATCACAGAAATTCTATTTCTTTTAAATTGTTCTAAAGTAAAGAAAAGCAAATTATTCAAATTTTAGTTATAAACTGAAGTGAATAAGCTTTTATAATAAAAAGAGTGGTAAAAATTCTAATAAATTATATTTAATTTTGGTTTAATAAATTATATTTAATTTATAATTTAAAATTCTATAAATTATATTTAATTAGCATATTAAGATACGTTTATATTGAAATATCGATGAAAAACAATAGAGAAATACTATTTGAGGTGTTTTTGAGTGGTTGTTGAAATACATCAAGGTTTATAAGATTTATCATAATAGGTTTTGTAATATTTACTTAATCAGAAATGAATAAGAATGACAAACAAAAGCAAACTCCTTTAAATAAACTTGGAAAGCATAAAATTTTCTACAAATGAAATGAAAAAAAAAACTCAAAATGTATATCCAAAGTCGTATATAAAGGAACAAATAAACTCTTAAAAATGTCTGTATCAATAACTGCTTGTTACTTAGTAGATATACCTAAGGATTTCGTTCTGATTCTAAAGAATGGCAATGCAAAGCGGTTTACAGTTATAGGATACTAATAATGAATGAATTAATTAAATATTTTATTATGTTTTGTTAAAGTTTGAAAGAAAGACAGAACAATTTACAATGGCATTTTTATAATTTAATAATTTCTAAACTACATTGATTTTCAATTTTTTTTATTCCACTATGAAAGCACAGTCACCAAAAATCTTTTCAGAGTACGTCATTATCTCAAGGATTCCTTTCATATTCAAGCATTTATACGATCCTAAAGAAAGAAATTTGCATTGTAGCAAAACAAATATTTTATGCATTTCAACTCATATATTTGTTTTATATATACTCAATACTTTCATAAAAGAAACGTTATTCCTAAAATTAATGTTATAATAAAATATTAAAGCGCTGGAATATTTCATTAGTTTTAGATAATATTTCATTTATTTGAAAATATTAATTATTTATCAATCATTTTCTAAATCTTTTTCATTGTACTAAAATTAATGTAAGTTGATGTCATTTCAGTTTGTAAGTTTATGAATTCATTCTCTAATATGTATACACTGTTTAAGTATATAAATATTTCTATAAAAAAGGTAAAATAAATGGCGAAAAAAATCAATAGCATCTCTATAGAAAAGTAAAATTTGAAGACTTATTGTTATTCATTATTTTACTGCAATCCTACTGAATGATTTATAAGGCATTCATATCATTAATATTATTTAAAAAATCGAATTCAGAAATAAATTGCTTCAAAAATTACGAGAAAACATATGCAATTAATTTCTATAATTTGGATTATTATTAATAATTCATTTGTTGAATCACGGTGTGAGCATAACATATCGCGACATTTAATTGGGTTTCATGCTTCTATAAGAACCGATATAATATTTTGCGGAGCAAAATATCAACGATTGATATTAAATGTGCTAAAAATGTTAACAATTTCAACAATTTTCAGCAATCAAAGTACTGAAAGGTCTACTAAACAAAAGTCGTAGACATATTTTAATACTTATTTCATAAAATAGATAGTAAAATATGTCTTCAATTTTATAAATAGGTATAATACTTAGTTTTACTTTCGGAAAGTATTTGCATTAATCTATACAATTTTTTGGTGATTTATCTTTCAATCCAGAAAACTATTAGTAGTAAAGTAAATACTTTTCTTGATATTTTTTATTTACATGTAATGCAGCTAACAAAGACCAGTTCGAGTTCAATAATTATTATATGCAATAGCTGATTGAAAATTTGAAAGAATATTAAACTTTTTTCTAACTATCATATTTTTGCCAAACATTATTTTTTCAGTAAAGATTTTCTTATCACAAAAATTTGCATTTATATGATAAAAATATGGAGATTAGATATTTTAACAGCAAAACGTACCTCCAAATTTAATATTAGCTGTCATATTCTAAAATATACTTCAGATAATTACAATTTTTTTTTTTTTTTGTAATTTTTCTTGAATATATAACTTTTTATATTCGTACAATGTATTGTTTTTCTTAATTTATTTTTATTTTGTAAGGTAATTATGTTTGATTTCTTATTGCTTATCTAGTTTTAAAATATAGAATGTTATTGTTCGGTTGATTTAAATGTGGAATGTTATAATCAAATTTCATTTAAGTAATTTTAATTTCACCACAAACCCCTAGACAAAGCATTATTATGTTTTAATGCTAATTATTTGCATTAATTTAAAAATATCGATTTTTTAAATGCCCTAGGCTGGCCTTTAATTTATCTAGAGTTAAATATGCTTAGAAAATTAAATAGAAATAAAGAAAGAATATATATAAAGAAATTAGCTTTTGAGAAACATTTCTTTAAAAATGTTATATAATTAGAACATGCCAAAATTATTATGTTTCAACAAATTATTAATAACTTGCTCTTCTATAAGAACAACTGACATTTATCTTATTGCAGCATTGATATCTCGTTAACGTTAATGGTACTTCATTTTTTATTATTGCGTTGTTATATATGTATATAGCTTTTTTCAATTTTAAAAAGAAAAATATGCTATATATTGAGCATGTGCAAAAAATTTATATATTAGAATTATTGTATTTCTCAGAATAATTATGCAATTTACCAAAAGTTTAAGTATAGTATTTGAATAATATATTGTGACACATTATGCTAATTTTGTAACTTTTAGTTGAAAACTTTGCTTTTTATAAAAAGAAACATTGACATAATTTTGGGATCTTTTAACCTTTATTTCCTCTCCTTTAAAAACCTTTGTAGTTCCTTGCATAGAGACATGTGCCGTCAATTTTAGTATTTAGATCACACTCCAAAATTTTTATGACAAACGTCTTTATTAAGCATATATGTGGAAACCTATACTAAATAAAACTCTGTAGGGTGGTAACTAGATTGATTTCTAAAATTTCATGTATCATTACAATAATAACATTTCATCCAGATCATTTTTTTTTTGCCCAAAACTGCAAAAGAATGCAAGAAGTTTTACTTTTTATGCCGATATGCAGGAAACGCCCAATTCCTGAAAATATTAATTTCTTCCTGAAGCATTTGTTTTCCTCCAGGGGACTCAGCTCGCCATATTTTCTGTCTTCTTCTTTTGCTACTGAATTTGCTTCCCATCGTTCATAATCGTTGTCTTGTCAGACACGAGTGTCACGTGACGCTGCGGGGTGTGACCAAGAAGATAAGACATTGCTCTGGAATGAGGGCGGATCGAAACTGGTGCACATATGACAGATTAGAATCTGATTAGCAAAACAGATGGTCTCCCCTATCATGCCAAGCGGCTCGGATTGACCAGCTTGCGGTATTGTTTTTCTTATCTGTCTTTTCATATTCAAAGGATTATTATAATGATTTTAAAAGCAATAATTATATGAATATAAATCTCTTTTATATATATAATATATATTTTTATGTAGTAAGATACACGTTTTTAGTCTGTATGTAACATATAAAGAAAAGCATACGACAACGAAAAAATTTGAAGACAATTGTTTTACTGAATATTTAGGTGTCAGATCTCTCAGAATAATATCAATTATCAATTATTTCCATGTTAATTGCAATGAAAAATAAATAAACAGATTAAAATGAAATCTACTATGCATATGTCAATGTATCATGTCAGAACGTAATTTCTTGAACGGCCAAGCACCACGTGCTCGTTCAAGTTAAATTACATTTTTATTCATTTTCATTGTTCCATTGAATGAGTCCCTTTAGTATTGCGAACGATACAAAAAACTTCATCTCGCCTTTATGGCTTAAAAAATATGACATTTCCTGTTTATTTCATTTCATACAATCAGGTGCTCAAAATGACATTTTTCTAAGTTTTATATGCTGTAGTAATTAACTTATTTTTTTAAAAAATCGGAGCTTTTGTAAATGCAATTCCAACACGTTATAAAAAGCTGATTTTTTTCAGATGCTCGTGTAGATAATAAAATTTTAATTTTTCACCCTCAATTTTTTTTTCATCTACGGATTTTTGTCTACCTCATTCCCAAAATAACATCATGTTCGGACATAATAATAAATACATTTAAAAAATTATTTCTGAACATTTATCTATCTCTTTATGCATGTGATATTTCAAATGATTTCAGGTAGATGAAAGAAATATGGTATGTGATTCGTACCATAATTTATAAATTTATAAAAACTTGAAAGATTCATCTGACTGACTGAGCGGGAGTGATTACTTTAAGTATAAAATATAGAGAGCTATAAGAATAAAATTTAGTGCACATATTTAGCATCTATAATGTAAAATCGTAGTAAACTCAAAGTATCTAATAGATTAAATCCCGTCTCTTACTTGAACACAACATTGTCATACTTGAATATGGTTGTGAAGCCGATACCTACAAAAAAAACTTGAAAAATGAAATATGATTGATGCTTTTAGTATCCAATGTGTATATTGCCATCACATTTTAAATCATATTTGTTAAAGTGTTGATACCTGCTTGTGTTGTACATTTTCATGTATTATTAGCTAAATCCTTTGAATAAATTATATCTGTAAAATAATATTGTGACTAAAACTATTCATAGCTCTATATGGAATTTTGATATCAATAAGTATAGGAAAAGTCTATTAAAATGTGTATTTAATTTTTTTCATATGCATCGACGATCGATCGCCAAAATCATTTTCGTATATATAAACTGTACTTCAATATAATAAATTTCTCACAAATGAGAATACTTTGTGATTTTTGAGAATGGATCAGTTATTTCACAGCAACACAAAGTTTATCGATTAATTTTAGCTTTTGCTTTTATCATAATAATTTTAAATCTATGTCAACATCCGAACCAAATCTTCCTCTGTGAGTTCATCGTATTTTTTCGCCGATTCAAATATAAATAAATTTATTAGATCAAAGTGAACATCTGAAAATCAAACCCATATATTTGGTGACTATAAATCTGTAAATCGAATTATGAAAATGATCTTAAAAATATGTATATATTAGTTTCTTGACAGTATATTATTAAACAAATTCGACTTATTCAGTTAGAAAATCAATATAAGTTCATTCCCGCTCATTTAAAAAATAGTTTCAATGCAACGTATATTATTTTTAAATTTTAAATGGAGTAGTTTCTTATATTATGGTATAGATTCTGCTTTTGGAAACTGTGCTTAAATATTCAAAATTCTGTATAACTGAGTTGCAGACAGTTTTACTTATTTTAGATAAACAAAGGTTTATATTAAAACTGTTTCTAATCAAATTGCTAGCGGGAAGAAAACTTGTTTTGTAAAGTCACAGAATTTTTTTTAATGTGTTAAAGTAGAATCAAGTAACACTTACACACACCTGTAAATTAGTACATAAATTAAAACTGAAAATTGATATTTCAAAGCGTATATGTTTTTTTAGGTTTGTTCAGATAACATCACGTTTAACAGTTAAATCAGGGCTCTTTTGTTGAAGCTTGCCCAAATATTAAACCATTATAAAAATATAGTGATATAAAAGATCACTAAGGCCCTTGATTTGCCCAAAATTTTTTTTGAGCAAATCAAATTATTTCGTCATTTGCAATAGTATTTTAGGAGACTTACCTATTTCCATTTTCCACACCATAACAGATGAAGACATCTACAACTTGAATAGATTTCAAGTAAACTTTAAAATCTGTGTAAAATTTATTCAGAAATTTATAATTATATTACAAAGATTATCAACATAATATTCAATTTTAAAGATTGAAAAAAGAAGTTACATTCCGTTATCAAAGCACTTCTTCTGTAATTGAATTTAATTTTTAGCAATGAGATCCATTAAAAATATAGACGTTAAATAATATTTCTATTAATATATTTTCTCTGACCTGACGCAAAAGCAATACTGTATCTGTCTGAAGTTACCAATTCATATAAATGAAGAAAGTAATGTAAATAAATAAAATTTATAACTACTCTGTGAAAGAATAGTAGTTTTAGGTAAAAGATCGATGATAAGAAAAAAAACTTCTTTAAAATAACGTATTTGTCTAGCTGTTTTACAAAGAATGTCATATCCATATTCTTTTCATAAAAATTAACTCGTTGAAATATATGAAGGGAAAACTTTGAAGGTAGTTTTACAACAAATGTAATTTTATAAAAGACTTATTCCAAACTTGTGGGAAACTATGGTGAAGCATTTTCTTCAAAAATTAATCCAAAATAATTTCAGTACTTCTTATATAAGGTTGGTGAAGATTAACACCATACGAAGAAATTCTCATTTTCAAAAATTCATAATAACTTCTTTTATGCAAAAGGTTTTCAAAGTGTTTATAAATAAGAATATAAAAGGTAAGGTGTAGCTAGTAAAAAAATGATTTAAGTTAATAAAAAGAATATCAAAATGTTATAAAACATTAATAACAAAGTACATAGAAATTTAGTTTAATTTAATTATGTTAACTACCCATTTTAAAACCCCACTAAGGATATTTTGGAATGGACCTTCTAATTTCAAGCCATTATGAAATGACGAGAATCAAACCTGAGTTGGTACCCGATTCTTCAAACTTCCAAGCCTCACCAGGGGTAAGACGTTTGGGTCGATGCATTTAACATGCATTAGATCCACTTAACGATGGTTCTTTAGGGGAATTGAGTCCCGATCCTGAAACCTCCCTGTTCCGGGAACCCTCCCTTACCACCAAAAGTAAGTAGAAAGAGCATTTTGATCTTTTGTACCAGATTTGCTTGCATTATGCATGTTATTTTCAAACTTGCATTAAGTTTTATTACTCACATTTAGCTTTTTATAATAAAATCTCTAGTAATTAAAATAATTATAATTATTTTTTTAAATTTAATTAGATTAGTTTTAAAAACATATGCTCTGTTTTCGTCTAATTATTTTTTATGAAAATGGAGGAAAATGAATTACAGAAAATAAAAAGTAATGCAAATCATTGTAAAAGGAATTGACAATTTAATAAAAAAATATATCTTTACAATTTATTTCATTTGATTGTTGAATTCACCATTAAATGTTAATTTAAATGAGTATCAATAAAATAAGTGACTCAACACAATTATTTGACTTTTCCAATTAAAGAAAATGATAATCTAGAAATTTGATATTCTAAAACAAAACCATTTTATTCCCATAAAACTTTAGGTTTGCATTTTATACCATTCGAATATTTAAAAACTAAAACATGATTCCCAAATGAATCCTGAATAAAAGAAATCAAAATTTATTTTATATAAAAGGCATTAAAAATTTTTCCTTATTGACTTTAACTAAAAAATATTGCTAATTAATATATCCTCGACATAAAATAAAAATACTTTATCTACAAATACAAATAATTCAAATTTAGGAATTTGTCATATTGTTACTTCGTTACTTCTATTTTTAAAACATACTTTCATATAAAATTGCCATTTTAAATATTTGAAATAAAACTTATTTATTTTTAGAGGTGGCTTACACTAAAATTTACTCTCATTAAACACCAAACGTTGCAATCTGATTTGTAAGATTGTTTATCAAACGTTTAAGTAATTCTCGCGGTTTCAAATTGAATAAAAGTTCAATATTTTGGAAAATATATAATTCTTAAATGTTATCGGGTTTAACACCTGAATTTACTTAGTGTATGTAGCATGCTTTATTTCGGTTGTATTTAAAATTCTTATATAAAATGGGTTTTTTTTCAAGTAACCATTTTCTTTCAAACGTGCAATATATAAATAAATGGTTTTGTGTAACGAAGTATAAGAAATTATAGAATATTGAAAAGATAAATGGTATAATCGCGCATTTTTTGTTGAATATTTATCGTTACATTTTTTAAATGTAAATATCACTTTTTAGCGCATGTAATAAAGTTTCGAGAATATATATTTCATACTAAAATACCTTCATGCATAGTAAATTTCCATTTTTTATTATTTATATTTTCACATTTTTTAAACAGCGATATTGATTTCCTGAAACTTTA
>JAOUZG010040071.1:4441750-4455609 GCA_026289955.1 Argiope argentata
TGTGTGTGTGTGTGTGTGTGTGTGTGTGTGTGTGTGTGTGTGTGTGTGTGTGTGTGTGTGTGTGTGTGTGTGTGTGTGTGTGTGTGTGTGTGTGTGGATAGCAATATAAAAATTCATTTATCATTAAAATTTGGAAACTTTTTAACTCAACAAAATAATTTAAATTAACTCAACAAAATAATTTTAAACTTTTTTTTTCAACAAAATAATTTATTCTTGCGAAATAAATTATTTTGATAATAGTTTCATATTATTGGGTAAATGAGTACCGCCCTACACATTAGAAACTACGCTTAGTTATTCATTATTTATCAGATTAATACTACATAACTAAAAACGATAATGTTCTCAAATGATAAATTGAAATTTACGATACCACATTTCAGTTGTTTTTAAAATTTTATTTTTACTTTCATTTTCTGCCAAATAAATTGATAAAAATTATAGCAAAATATTTTTTTCAAAAAATACACTAAAATTAGAAATTTTATTTAATTGAAAAATAATGGCATCATTGATTTTGTTTTTGTTTAAAAAAAATTTATTTTCCCTCGGAGACCAACTTATCACACTTCATGCAAGTCCCGAAACTGCTTTGTTATACAAACTAAGCGAAACAATTCACTTACAAAAACACAATAAAAGTTGATTGCTTATTTTTAAAGTCACCCAGATAAATCTCCCTTCTCCACCAAAAATAAATACAAACCTTTGCTAATTTGGCGATTAGCATTTACAGACGCGAAATATGAAAATCGCCAAATAAACTCAGGAATGTGAAAGGCTTACAATCCTTGCATTTAATGCTTATTGCAGTTGCGGTACTTTTCCGCTAGCCATGTGCCAAAATAAAATCTCCTAATATATAATTCCGCCACATTTCTTAAAGTGATTTTTAAGCGAAAAATCACCTTAATGATGTAGAATCCCGCCAAATTTCTTATAGGAACTTTGAAGAGAAAAATCGCTAAATAATATAGAATTCCGCCAAATTTCTTTGGTGATTTTTCACTGGCTCCTGGCAAACGAAAAAGCACCCAGTTGTTATATAATCTTCGCATTTTATGCTTAATTCAGCTTGGCGATGATGTAATCTAAAAATCGCCAATTAAAGTCATGGTGCATAAACATAAGCAAGTGTCCAGTTAAAATGATAAGTAATATTTACATCTGTCTTCAAAATTCATCTCAAATGAATTTCTGCTTTGAATGGACCTAGAACCAATCGCGAAGAATTGCTCTAGTCATGACTTTAATTTTCAGAAAGTCATTTAAAATGTATCCCCTATCTCCCAATCTCGTGTTCTCAGCATATCGTGAGTATGTTAAACAACTGATTAAGAATTTCCTCAATTTAGCCACAGCACTTAACATTTAATCATTCATTATAACCCTATTTTCATCGTAATGTGTTTAATGAGCGACTCTAATTGTTCCCGCTGAGTGTTGAGAATGCAGAGCCTCCTTGGGATAAATTATCACGGAAGAGACAGCGATTTAATGGCATGCAAATATCGAAGGGAAGAAATGGAATAGATTTCCGAGAGTCTTTCGATTTTATTAAGGAGCTTTGATCGATTTAATGGAATTTATAAATTGAATTCTGCTATACGAAAGGCATTCGCGTATTTGCATTCGGAAATATTTCCCGACTTGGATTATTCGTCGTTTAATGGGATCTAGTGAAATGTGAACATAAAAACAGAAATGAACGTTTGTGAGATTTTGGCTTTCCGAATCGAAAGCTGATTCGATGTTTTAACACAAAATGTCGTGAGAAAAAGTAATACATTGAAAGATTGTCGCTTTTGAAAATACATTTTTTGTAATGCAAGTATATATTCGCATAAAGGTTCTAATACATTCAATTGTGTTTCGCTAATGATTTGTAATTTCAATTAACTTTCTTCATGTTAAATCATGGTCTATAAAATAATTTTGGCTATTTTAATTTCTTATTTTCTTTTCTATTGATTAAATTTTAAAAGATGATTCATGAAAATAATAATTATTGGTTTTGAGGAATGGAAGGACTCAAATTTAAAATGTATTATTAATTAATGTCTGAGAAAACTAGAAAATTGTAAGTACTATATCCATTCAAAGTTAACCCTGAAAATGAGTTCTTTTAATTCTTTCGTACAATTTTTTTTTACGTAATTATCTCCGAATCATAATTGTTGCAATAAATTCGGAAGAATTAAAGAATTTTTGTGCATTTTAAGCTTCGGCATCATGTTTGGAAAGCCGGGATCTTCAAACACAATTTAATAGATTTAGTTTAGTTTAATTATATTAATGTCTCATTTTAAATTAATTAAATTAATTAATTTCTGATGACTTCATCATTTTGAACCCTTATTAGATGATGAGGTTGACACCAGTGTTGGAGCCTCCCTCTTGAAACTTCATCTGTAGGATGTTTGACCCCGACGGATTCCGCATAATCCAGGCCGTTTAGCAATGGTTCTTCTGTGGAATCGGAAATCCAAAGACTTAACGCCAGGCTACAGTAACCCCATAATCTAATCGACCTTGTATATTGACATAGAACAGTATAAATCTGTATCGGATGATACTACTTAGAATTAGTGTGGAGTGAGTGTAGAAAAGGGTTGTTTCGTCTACGGTGTAACTACGAATTGAAATTAAAGAGATCAATCCCAATAGAACCTTTGTGTAGCTTAAAGACTTTTTTTTTATTTTCTTTACTATCTAATAAGATGGCACCTTCTTTTTTTCAAATATTTTCTTATTTCGAATTAAATGGAAATCCGTTGAATACTTATCTATATATTCGACGTAATTTCAATATTGAATTATAATTGTTATGAATCGTTTATTTTTTGCTTGCAACTATCAGATTTTGATAAATCGATGCACGCACGGCATTCGGACAAAACATTTAAACGATTAAAGATACGCCATTCTTACAACTAAACTCAATATGCAAGAATCATTTATTAGCAATAGTTTTATTTTTTTCATGGACTGCAAGATCTCCTGATTCTGCATATAATTAGAAATTCACTCACCCATTTTTGATCTAATAATAATTTATACTTACTCTTTGACATATCGAAATAATTTTTATCCTGCTTAATCCATAATGAGCAGAATCTAGGTTTTTACAAATTTAGACAGAGATAATGAAAGTAGGGTTTTTATTTATAATATTTTTTGGCCCCATTTTTGATGATGCATTTTATAAATACATGCATTTTTCACAGTAATGATCGATGATGTTTGTTGATGTTTAAATAAGATTTGTTTCTAGGTGGAAGGAATTAGTAAACATAATTCCTATTTCTGATAGCAGGAGACTGAAGACTATATCTTTCAAAGAAAAGAGAATGCTTGTTATTTGTTTCAGCCTTACTACTTTAATGCAAGTAATGCCACATATTTGGTTTTGAAAAAAAAAATACGTGCGACAGGAGAATAACCCCTCTACTTGGCGCTGTTGGCGTACTTTTCAAAAGTTTCCGACTAACAGCATTTTGATTGGTTGAATCAAATTGAAATTCAGCAGTTTAAAAAAATAAACCAATCAGAAACAATTCAGAAACTGGTTTTCCTCACAAGACCACGGGATTTGGCACGTTTTCGTCCTTTGGTGAAGTGGTGGGGTGATTCTGTGGGCCAACCAAAAAAAAAATCAAGTACTTTAAGTTTATTTAACTGAGATTTGCTCTATTTTATTACGAAATATAAAATTTTCATTCCCATCATGAAAACATAAATGCATTGAAATCGTTCTTCAGCCACAATATTTCAATGGAGTCATTGGCACTATGACCTTGATCTAGTAAAAAATACTTGGGATTTTATCTAAAAGGAACAGTATAGTGGACTCTAATGACGTTATATTTTTGAACAATAGAGCTAACTGACCGATGAAAATGACTGATTCCTCAGGGATTGAATTTGTGTCTATGTCGAGAATTGGTAGATTCTAAGTCTATGTCTGGCAGTTCTAGTATTAAGAAGAATGATGGTTTCATAAATGCAGTAGAGTATTTGTCCTGCAATTATAAATTATGCACAAGTTATATTTGATTTTAATAATATTGAAAAGAATTGGGATTGCAGAGGAAGTGAATATTTACGTTTTTATGACGCTAAACAATGACTATTGATTTTATAATTTTTTTCATGTGGTAATCGGTGCATTTATTGCTTTAACGCAGTAATTTGAAAATTATGAAATAAGCGAATGTTTCCAATAGAGACCGTTTTCGGTTAAAGTGTAGTTTAGTGTACCCCCGAGTTTGTCCCCAATATATCAACTCGACAAAATGATCTTCCAGCAATCCTAATGTTGTTTTGCTTATTACTTTTTGTAATGGTTGAGTTGTTCAAGAACAACTACCATTTTATAAAACATTTTAAATAAAACATTTTTTAAAAAAAATATCGATTAAAGATTTTAATTTAATTCTGTATTAAAATAAGATTACTGCTAATGACACTGCAATTTTGTTTTTAATGTTAATATGAAGAGAAAACATTTATTCTTTCGCAATTTTTTTCTGCCTGATTGTGCTTTAAGAAATCGTCTGCAATGGAATTCCTTGCATTTTTTGCAATTATCTGATAATTCACCTTGCCGGTAATTATTCAAGTATGGATGTCGGGTGAATGGGTTAGCAGGAAGTATTTCGAATCTGCAGAATGGATGAAAAAGAATTTGAAAATATTTTTTGAGAGTTGATGAAGTTGAGAAATAGATGCTTGTTTGAATTTTTTTAAGATGCTGGTTTGAAATTTTGTATTTAAAGCTTCGATTGCTTTTTCTGTTCCTTGTTTTCTTTTGGTTATGCACTGTTCCTGTTATCCACTTAGTCTTTATGTTCAATGTGCAAGCGAAGTTTACAAAAAATATCTGCCCGGTTTCTTCTTCAGATGTCGAATGAATCATATGCTTTAAATTTTGTTCTCTACACAACAGACTGATGCAGATGGATTGAGAAAAACTTCTTTATTTCAAAATTGTTTAGATGAACAGTGATAGTGATCTCAAAGGTAAAAAAAAATCTCGAATAAAACAATATTTATCAATTAAGATCATAATTTTAATTCAGAAAGTGGTAACCGTAACTATTTCGTAGAAGTGTTTGTTTATTTTATGCACCGTTTTTTAGCGACTTGGAGTCTTTGGCGCAGTAAGCGGCACACTGAGCTACACTCTTACCCATTTTTCATTATTTAGATGTAATCTTAGTAATACAACTGTTATCTACCCGATATCCTGATCAACTTCTACAGTATATCGCCCAAAGCATTCGGTAGATAATATAAGATGCCGAAGACCAAGAAGAAAAGAAAAATGAAGCAGAACTTCCTGCCAACAGTATTAGCAACGTGCTATAGAACACTCTACAGAAAAATACCAAGCAATGGGGTAAGTAGTTTATTTGTTTGTAAAAATTATATCTGTATCTTAACTAGAATTTGTCATATGAGCATTAATCAAAGTGATTATTTGAGTATTTTTTTGTTCGAATCTCTAATTTTAATGTGAATAATCATTTTATTTTGGAAGTATTTTGTTGCAATTAAATTGTATTTTCAATTTTCTACTATGCCTGTATATTGTATTTAAATTTATTAAGTTAGTCCAAACACCAGTTTGGATTTTATTAATAAGTTTGTTTCGCAACAACACAATTACTGAATTATCCTGCATGATCTTTTAGTATCAAGATTTCCTTCTGATCACTTGAATGTTAAAAGAATATTTGATATTTACTATAGCAAACAATCTAAGATTAATTCTATTCATTATTTTCCCATGAGTTTTAACATAAATAAGATATCATGAATTTTGATGATGCTGAGTTGAATTTCAGATTTTCCATTTGATAGCTTAAATTAAAAATCATGAAATATTTTAAATTAGTTTCAATTATTTCCTATTTGGAACTCATGAACTGTTTCACATTTGCATTTTGGTTCAAATCCTCAATATCCAATTCAAAACACATATGTTTTCAGCTTCGAAGTTCTTTTTAATAAAATGACATTTAATAGAATTCCAAATTAAAATACAATTACTTTTTGATTGATTCTAATTGATAGATTTGATAGATTCAAAGAACTTATAAAATTCTTTTTTAATAAATCGCATATATGAGATATTAAAAATTGTTACTGTAATAAAATGACAGAATTTCTAATAAATCTAATTTCTAATAAATTTATATTTGTTAGAAATAATAAATTTGTATCTAATAAATTTGTATTTGTATTGATGGATTCAAAGAACGTATAAAATTCTTCTTTAATAAGTCACTTATATAAGATGCTAAAAATTGCTACTATAATAAAATCAAAGAATTTTTAATAAATCTAATTTCTAATAAATTTGCATTTAGTAGAAATAATAAATTTGTATTTCACCTTCAATTGCAAAAATAATGATATATTAATAAAAATTCGGGCAATTATTCGAATATATTTGAATATCAATCAGATTAAGGTAAGGAATTTCCAATTTCTTATTTTCCAATGAGGAATTAGTAAATATAGTAAACTGAAAGTTTCCCGTTTTAATTTTCTCGTGCTAATTCAATATTGAGTTTTGTATTTTGTGGTATATCGAAACAGCTCCGGATTTCATGTCAGAGTTCTCTGGAAATTTTTTCACAACTATACAGAATTGAATAGCAATTTTAGTTTCTAATCATGTGCATTTGATTTTCTACATTCGCTTTAAGGTGAATATACCAAATAATTGTGCCTATATTTTTTCAAAATTAAATATAAAATTAAAATGTTAGTCATCAAAAATTTTCTCTATTCAATATAATAATTTTGTATTATTAAATAATTTGGTTTAGTAAGTATAGCAGTTGGTTGGTAACTAGAATTCTGTAACAATATCTGCTTATTCATTACAATTCATTTTCCCTTCCTGAGTTGATTAATAGTTATTTTCTATTCATCTTTTATTAACCACCTAACTGTTTTATTTTCTTTACTATCTAATAAGATGACACTTTCTATTTTGGGAATAATTTTGATTCAAATGGAAATCCATTGAATACTGGACTTGTTTATATTTTTGAAGTAATTTTAATATTATTATAGTCGCTATGATTGGTTTATTTTTTGCTTACAATCCTCAAAATTCGATAAATTGATGCACGTATGCGGTTAACTTTCCTTTAATTTAACAAAAGTTTTTTCAACGAAGTTCAATCAATTAAATTATCTACGAACTTACTCTCATTAATGAATAATATTATTATTCTAAGAGCAGCTGATAGGAATTTTTACTCTTAAATAAAAAAAAATGTTTAAAATGTCCCAATTTGATTTAAAATAAATTTCAACTAAGCAAAAGAGCGAAAAAGAACGAAAGGTATCTCACCACTTGGACACCTTCATTAGCATAGTTATAATTACATGAATGAATATAAACTCCTTACATATAAAAAAAAGGGAGTAAAACTTGAAAAAAAATTCAACCTCAGCTAAATTTCTTTCGAATACTGGAATTTCGGAATGAGATTACGCCTAACATATAATGAAGTCGAGTCGGAAAAAATAAACAAAAAAAAATTGCTGGCCTTTTTCCAACGATTTTTCAGCGTCCTGCTTTAATTAAAACACTTGAACACTTGCTCCTAAATCGATTTTTGCATACTAGAAGAACCAAATAGAGAGAGAAAAAAAAACTCTTAAAAAGATAAAAAATAAGAAGAGGGTTAACACTTCTAAACGTAAAAAGATTCGTACACAACAATATTTGATCTACCAGCTCAGATGCGATGCCGAAAAGGAAGAAATTCAATAAAGTGAAGGAAATTGCTCGCTCTTATCTCAGAAGACACGCACCATCTGTGTTATAAAACTTCAGATATTTGATAGTCACTCGCGTAACATCTGATGGTGAGAATTTTGCTTTGAAAAAAATCTCATTCAAGAAAAGAATTCGTTTGAAGTGTTCCGTATTTTTTCTAGTATTTTTTTTTAGTTTGTCGTGTGTTTCAATCTTTTCATTCACAACAGACAGATGATGGGTGTTTTAAATCGGAGAGTGTCCCGGAGCAGATGAAAATTGAACTCCTGGAATGACACGAGAGAAAGAAACCTTGAAAGACAGATATCTATCTGCCTTAGGATGAATATTAAAAAACAGTTTTTGAAAAAGATAGTCATCTGAAACAGAAAAGAATTAGAAAAGAGAGTATCAGGTCTTTCAGCTTGCAAAAAATGTATAAAGTTAGTTGAAATTATTCTAAATAAGAATTCACAATAATTGAAGATTGATTAAAGAAAATTTGGGCGAATATCTAAAGGAAAGTACAAAGGCTACTTTATATAGATCATGGACATTATTTGTGATTACCTTTATTTAATCGGGAGGTTATGGTAGCTTGGTGGTTCTAGACCTGTAACCGTATGACACAACCATAGTATAAGTAAATTTGATAAACGTTTAATACCTCAAGGCCAAACGTCCTCGACGGATGAAAGTATGGAGAAGAGGATGGCAGCTCATGTACTGTCACCGTCTTCTGAGCGTTGTTCAAAATTACGAGATTCGTCTTAAAATAGTACTATTGTGTTGCTTTAAAACGCTAAGTTTATAAGACTAAAATAAATTGATGCTTAATTGGCAATGCGATAGATTATTTCTCTAACCTTAACATATGCTAGAACTATTTCATTCGAGCGTACGCTAGTCATCAGCAACGGAATTACTGCGTTCTTTTGATACTACATAGGCTCCTACTTTCGAGTCATTGAGTAGTCATGTAGTTTATTTACAACGAACTTAGCTTTTGGTCTTCTTTATACTATTTATTCTGCACTAACTTATCCATATATCATTATTATTTAAATATCACAACCAGTTGTTATTGAATTAATTGTTTTTGAGTAATATTACATGATGGGCAGTAGTAAGCTGTTTCGAATTCAAGATTCTATCGTGAAGTGCATTCTTTGCCAATTAAACGAGCAGTCATCACAGGTAGAATAATGCAGTAGTACATTATGCCGTAGAAGCACATAATACACTTCTTGGGTAATATTCTAAGCAACACGGGTTAAACACTACATTACACTAAAAATATTACACATGAATAGCAATCTATGCATATATTGTAGTGAATATATAAGATAACGTCATAATATTTTAACGATAAACTAGAATTTTAAGCCCAAAGTAACTCTTGAAAGAAAGAAAAAACAAAGAATATTCTTGCAATTTATAGACTGCTGAATTTATCGAAGTAAAAAAAAATCTAGAGCACATATCTAAATTAAAAAATTTCAATTTAAATAGAACGTAACTGAAATTTCGAATTAAACTGATATATGAACACAGCTTATAACATATAAAAACAAAGAATTTTCCTGGAATGTGAGATTATCCTAAAACTCATGCATGCACATAGAGAGAGTGATAGAGAAAATGCCTAAACAATAAATGAAATGCATTTTAAAATAAAGTGACTGCAGTTAAGAGATTACTGAAGCGATGATGAGGACTAAATGCAAGAAGATTAACAGATATTTTGCCGACGGTGCTGAAATCTGAAGCCTTACCGTGAACCGCTGATACGGCTTCTTTGCGTGACATTTCTGACCTCTTAATACGACAGTTACACACTACTGAATTCAGTTTTTTTTAGATAGTGTCATGGACATTTTGTAGATACTGCATTTAAGGAAGCATGTCTTCTTATTTTCACTATTTTTTTATTTATTTTTGTTCATCGAATCACGGTAAAACTTCAATTATCGTAGTTAATCTTTTCTGAAGGAGAGATATATTGTCTTTAAGCATACACATCTGATAAATGGAGTGACATATATTATGGGGGGAAACACTTTCATCTTAAAAACTATTCAAGTAGGAGTATGAACACATACATCTTCTAACATACCCCTTAAGATAACAAATTTTATCTTAAAATTGCCGTGGCAATGCTCTTAACATAAAACTTCCTGAATTTACAATTTAAAACACTGTATGTATTCTTTATATATATTGCTGTATAGATAAACTTGTCTTCTATATTATATGTGCCAAAAGAGTGTCCGGTGCCTTTAAATATATAATTTCCTAAAGTAAATAGAAGCAAGTGGAATCCATCATGTTATGCTTAGAAATATTATAACAGATTATAGAAATTATACGGTGTCATCATTATTTCCTGTACTGCATTTACGAATATCATTTCACCCATGCTCAATTAAAATGCTCCTACAATTTGTTTATTTGAAGATTTTAGGCTATTGATATAAGCTAAATTCTCCTTAGATTTCGGCTTATATTGAAGATTTTAGGATTTATTTGAATATTTTAGGCTACAGATGTGGCCTAAATTCTCAGGGAGAATAAACTAGTCTAGATTTTTTTTAAATTGGATACTCCAGGTGTAATTATTACTCAAATAGTACATGGAAGGGAATTTTCTAAAGCAACAACTTCGTAATTTCTTTTGCTTTCAATTCTCGGTGTTGATTTTATAATAAAAAACTATCAAATTATCATTAAACATTGATTCATTCATTTTCGAATATAAATGTTAATAATCATTCAACAATATTGATCTCAGTATGATGAAAAGCAGATGAAGGTGAAAGAATGAAAATTAAGTCTCCATATTTTCATTATAAAATTGATTTTCGTTCTTAAATTGCTTCGTTGTCAACATTGGCAGTATAGAACATATCGAACTAGATTTTGGTGTGACCTTCACCAAAAAAGTATTTTTAGAATTTTACTAAACATTTTTAGAAAGCCAAGATGTTCGACTGTAGTGATATGAGAAAAGTGTCCAGTGTGTCAGACATCATGGGGAGTAGTAAACTTAAACAACCCTTTTTTCGGGCTGGGTTTTTGTTTAGATTTCCATCAATTAATTCTATTGTATTTCTATGGGGCAAAAGAAGCATCGATAATTTTTGCGAATTATGGGTCTTACTTTAGTTCTACATATGTTCACGTCCGTGGTAATAATTAGAAATGACATATTAATTTCCTCTTTCGGTGAAATAAGAATTTTCAAGAGAGAAGATTTTAATTTCTACGATTTGCATCTGATGGAAAAATCATATTCTTGATGCAAAAGCATTTATTCAGCAAGTCTTCCTGAAGAACTCTATGAATCAGCACAGAAAATTATATTCTCTTATAGTAGTAAAGTGTCTTTTTGAAAAATACTGGCAGAATTTGGCAGTCCATTTGTTTCATTCATCAACTCTTTTGTTTTCAGTAAGTCAATAATTCGTTTATACTTTATTCAAGGTTCTAGAAATATGTGCCACAAATTTTTTGACTTCATTTGTTCAAAAATTTATAGCTGCAATAGCATATTTACTGGCATCGGTAAAAGTTTTCAACAACTTTCAGCATATTTTCTGACATCAACAAAATGTTTCAACAACGTTCATTCCTTAATTTGTTGCTGAAGACAGGAATTTTTTCACGCAGCCATAGGCATGGAATCTACCTGACTGTTTTATTTTTTATTTATTTTTTTTTGTAAAAAGCACTAATTTATTTGGGAAACATATTACGTTTTGGAAAACATGTAGTTACCCAAAAATATTAAATGTTATAATTTTAAATGCTGGAAATATATTATAAGAAAATTCTTAATATTCTTTTTATGAGCATTTACTACTTTCAGATATCATTGAATTATACCAATGTTATAACTGTTAGAATTTAACTAACAAAAATGAAGAATACTTTATTTCAAAATATTTTAAGAATATTCCTTTATACTTTTTGAATAACTAAAAGTAAAAGCAGTTTTATAAGACATTGAAGCAATTCCATAAATAACAACAAAAACTTTGAAAAAGAATAACTTGATTATACCCATGTGTTCATACTTAGACTTTTGCCAACATACCGATAAAAAACAACTGGAAGGTACAGATAAGAGAAGATGATTGTATGCAAGAACGAAACGCCGCTTCGTAATCAGTGATAATTAATGATGAAGAGTCGTTTTGACTACCGGCCCCAGTTACGAGTAATTAGAAATATGATAGAATATCAGAATGAAATTTTCAGATTAAGACATTCTATCATTTTAGGGTAGTGAAGTTCATATGATCTTCTGACAACTTTTGTAAAGATAAAACAAACTTTATTATAAACTTCCGGAAGTAAAAAGACAGCCTGTTTAGTTATTGATGTAAATTTTGTATATTTTTAATGTTTCTACTGTTATTTCTTCTTGGTTTATTTTCCTTGCCAATTATGTTTTTGTACAAATCAATTTAATTAAAATCTTTGTAATGTTCTTGTACGTAGATGTAAAATTTATCATCTGAATAAACTGATGATGAAAAACTTTTAAACAATATTTTAAATCTTGTCTATCCAATGATGTTAATTAGATTTTTAGAGATATTGACAAAAAATATTTAAAAAAATATTAATTAAAAAATGTTTTTCTGAATAAACCATTAAGATAAACTAACACAAAATATTTAATTGAAATTTTTAGGCCATTATAGCCAGCGAAGCCAATTGTTTATAAATGAAGACAGTGTACTTCAAATCTTTGTTTCCATGTGTCAGCATTTTAAATGAATAATCCCGTCATCCTGCAAATATTCAGTCAATACATTTCATTGATTATACTATTTTGAGCGATACTGTGCATTCGGGGAGATGATGAAAAGCATTCCTAATCTTAGACAGGCATTATGCCATTAATCAAATACAACAATCGGAACTGTCAGGCTAATGTTTTTCTAATGCATCATAGGCTGCTTTAAGAATCGAAAATTTTTCTTCATTTATTCTATATCAAAATTCGCTGAACTTTTAGAGAAACTATTCATATGTATTTCAATGTAACAATATCCACTTGAAATTTTCTAATAAGAGGATAATATAGTTAGTATGAATATCAGTTTGTATTCATTTCTTATCCTTCTTGTCTTTGACACAAAATGACACAAGGGAAGGAAATGAAAAGGTACGAAACAAAAATGTGGGTATAAATGAAGACTACTTAAAATATACGCCATAGACCTAAACGCAACGAACTCATTGATTAATGAGTCGAAGGATTTCCTGTTCTCAGAATTCCTGCGACCGTGACGAAACCCAGTCCTTCATAGTATCTTTGAGTTCACCGTCCCAGTTGAAGGACTTCTGTCTCAGTTTTTTTTCCATGAGACCAAACGCATGATAATCGCTGGGTGACAGGTTCGGGCTGTAGGTGGATGATCGTGCCACTCACACTTGAATTTTGCAAGTTCCACGTGTATAACCCTGGATACGAGAGGATGCGCGTTATAAAGGAACAGAACCCCACCCTCCGTGATTAGCCACAGTTTTTCGTTTTTGATGGGCCTGCGTAGTGTTTGAAGTGTCTCACATTACACATTGGAGTTAATGGTTCTTCTATGCTCAAGGAATACAACAAGAAGCATCAATTTGATGACGCTCTTTATAAGATCCTCGCTCTCATCTGCACATGCGGGCGCATACGCATGCTCTGATCAGTCTTCAACCACATCCATAGATGTCTCGCAACATTCTCCCATAGTGGCATAGACAAATAAGTTAAGGGTGTTGCTGTTGCGGCGCTTTGTATATTTTCATTTGAACACCTCTTGTAATCATGTATTCTCACCTTATGTTTATACATTCACCCTTAAACCTACATATTCACTCCTTTGTGCTTGTGTATTCATGCCAGCCATTAATCTCAAAAAATATCTCCAGAGTATTTTTTGAAGCTGCATCGTTTATTGCAACGAGCGATTAATTAACAGAAATAGCGGAATAATCCATATTATTTTGACTTTATTGGTCAATAATGTGTGTGTGTGTGTGTGTGTGTGTGTGTGTGTGTGTGTGTGTGTGT
>JAOUZG010040071.1:4455619-4477905 GCA_026289955.1 Argiope argentata
TGTGTGTGTGTGTGTGTGTGTGTGTGTGTGTGTGTGTGTGTGTGTGTATGTGTGTGTGTGTGTAATATATAACAGTGTGTGTGTGTGTGTGTGTGTAAAATATAACAGTGTGTGTGTGTGTGTGTGTGTAATATATAACAGTGTGTGTGTGTGTAATATATAACATTAGATTTCGAAAATTGCGTGGGAATAAGCCGAACGATCTTTAATGGTGGTTTGTTTATACATATGGTAACTAATAAAACTATTTTGCTTTAATTTAAATTTGGCAAGACTTTTAACTTTGTACAACAGTTAAAATTTTTATACCAATGATACGTCACATTTCATCTGCACACCTCAAAGCATTTTTGAACTATCATATTCAAAGACATTAGTATCAAAAATTAGTTTTTCTGCTTCAGGAATGTGGTTGATTCATCAAAATCTCGATTTCCAAGTTTTTGATGATTACATTACTTTCTCATTCTATACTTCGCATTCGGGAAAATAAACTCATTGCCCTCATTATGATAAAATAAAGCACCCGCTTTGTAAAATTGTTTTTTAACTCTACATAGCTGAAAATGAGCGCTCAAAAATTGTCTCTACATAAATCCAATTAACCGATAACGGCTCAAAGTTTAGTGAAAAGCCGTAAAATCTGACTTAATCAATTTTATATGAGCTGAAAGTTCATTTATTTAGGAAAGAAAGTTTCCTTTCGGTACATTGACTCTAGCGCAGAATCAGGGAGGATGATCCTGAAATCTGATTTTCGAAACTCCTCGTAATTTAACTGCTGCTGGCTCAGTAAAGAGTAAGTTGATTTTAGGCGAAAAGAACATCGGAAAGCTTTAGCCAGGAACTTTTCTCGTCATTTCACTTCCATCCCTACTCCCTCCAGCAGCTACAAAGTCGTTTTAAATTACGCTTTAGGAAAAGCTAATGAAAGTTGGTCCCAGCACTAATGAAATTCAGCGTTTTCACAATTATTTTAGGATGACTATCGCTCTTGCAGCTTAGATTTTTAGAATGGCACAGCTTAGATTTTTGCTGAACAAAATCTGAAAAGGCAACAAACAGTGAACTTAGAGAATGGTTTAATTTTATTTATTATTGAAATTTGCTGAGAAAAAATTTTATGATTTTAAAAAGTATTAGCTATCATAAAAAATTCATAATTTAATTTTTAGTGAATTTTATAACAATATATTTTAATTGCTTCATTTTCTGCTATCATATTTTCATTTTCATCAATTATTTTTTAAATTGTAAGAATTAATACATTTTTAGACTCTTCCAAAATTCCAACGATAATTTTTTTTAGATTTTCATAACTTATATATATATATTTACATTTTGACGTTTTTTTACTCATACTGTTTTAAAAGGAAGAGTAGTAATACTTGCTGTTGTTTCTAATGGCACTTACCACTGTCGAACTCGCTTACCCCGACCTTTGTGTGCGTCTCTTGTTTTAAGTATATCTAACTAGGGTCGAGAGTATTAACGTATCAAATTCGCTTGTGTAACCCCTTTTTACAGGGGAGCACATATTCACATATCTCACAGACAGAAGAACATCTATACCAGAGCCGGGACCCAAAACCAGGGCGCCAAAATCACGAGGTAGACGCGCTATCCTGTGCCAGAACGTTGACTGAAAAATAGTACATTTAGTATATTGATCCATGAAAATACGCGTTTCTTTCATTTATTCGAAGGTACACATTAAAGTCCTCAGTGTTAGATAATTTTCTATAGCGTTATAAAAGAAATCCAATATTTATAGTATAGAAAAGAGCGTTTCAAAAGAGCAGTAAATGAGATAAAAAAGATCATTTTCAGAAAATTGAAAGTTTGAAGATTTTAAAAGGTATTTACTGAAAACTGAAAAAGGCACAAAATTTAAATTATTGCCCTTTTGATATCAAAATTAATATAATTAGTAAACTCGAAAAAAAGTTAGCAATCTACTGACACTTGCGTGGTGTTTCAGAGACTCAGATATCTTTTATTTTCCTGTGATAATAAAATGAGAGAACATTCCCGATATATGTGTGTTTAGTTTTTAAAAATTCTTGAATAAATTTATAGTGAAAAAGGTTTTCTTCAGATTTTCTCCGATGTCTTTTTAAATTCAACCATAGGGCTTCAAGGACCCGATAAGCGTCTTCTCATGTTAAAATAAGCTCCATAACTCTTAAATAAGAATAATAAGTAATTGATACACAGTGAAATAATTCGATTAATATTTTTGAAGCAACACTATCCTTTAACAGCCTCCTATGGGTATGGAATTAAACATATTATAAAAAAATAAATTTTAATTAAATATTAATTTTTGTACAATTAGCAAAATATCATATGCTATAAATTACGGTTGAACTGAAAAAAGGATTCCTAACATGTTAATCTGTTGTTCAAATGTTATTATGTACAACACTTCTAGCATTTAACCCTTTGCACTCGGAAAAGTAATTTGATGCATAATTATTCAATATATAAGGGCTTGTTTATTGCTCCAAATTTGTATGTGTGCCTGTTTAAAGTTGGATTTATCCGTCTTTTTACAATTCTGTAGGCATTTTCAATAGTCACAATTGAAGAATAAATAAATAAAGCGTTAAATGATGCACCTTTTTGAATGGAACTCAAGAGGTGCCATTGAGTGCAAAGGGTTAATAGCTCAATAAATCGTACAATCGCTTTTTATTGATTTTTTTCTTCATTAGTTATATTCAATACCTATACATATAAGAACACACAGATTTTTAGGAAAAAGAAATTGCTTGCTTAACTACTTGGCAAGAAATTCAGAGATGAGTCGTTCAAGGACATACCATACAGTTTAATGCAACTCGCAACGAAGCCACGCAAAAGTATCCAATACCTTATAGAAATCGGAAAAAAAATTGATTTGGTCTAAAAATTAATTCACTCCCTATAAGATTGTGTTCCTGTAAGTAATCCCAGTCGATAATATGTGAATATCATTTCTACTATTGTGACATTTGTCGGTTAGCATGTGTTATTGGCAATTCTGTAACAGAATCATCTAGACGTGTATGGCAAATTTTTCGAGCGCAAGTGGTTTAAGTGAGATTATCGAATAGTGATTCTTTTTTTTTGTAGCATTTTAGGGGACTGTTCAGATATGTATACAGAGATTATTCAGCTCAATATAGATGGTATTTTTTAAATTAAATGAACTGCTTTAATTTTTTTAGGTGTTTGTTCACATAATATATTCAATCATAAAACACCCCATCTGTATTCAACTCATTGATTCCGCAAGAAAGATTTTCTGTCACTTTCATAGTCATTCGTATTTGTGTCCTTTCTGCGTTTTAAATTTTATGTATTTTCTGTTTCAAACCATTATGAAATCTTGGAATTATATTTTCTTAAAAAAATACTAACAAATGATGTATCGCATATGGATTTGAATTTTGATTAATCGAGTAATTAAGCTTAAAAAACGTTGAAATAGCCCATATAAATTGATGAGGCAAATGGATAAAATATTTTTGAAACTTATAAACGGAAAGTGAATTAAAATACAAATGCAAAACTCGATTTTTATGCGATTATATATATCATATCACTTTAAATATCAAACTGAAAGGCTTTTAATTATAGGGCATTAAAAATAAATACAGCTAGCAAATATAAATTCTACATGTTAAAATGTAAAAAGGAGATGAATTTTATATCTTTAAACATTTTTATTAATAATAAATTTCACATATTTCTTTTATTGGAATTTTTTTGTTCATATTGGTATGTTGATAGTCAAACTATACTTTTGTCTCTACTATAAAGAAAAACATTTCGAAACTTTGTAAATGTGCAACTAAATTTGTCAGAGAGAGACTGAATAAAAGAAATATCAGTAAAAAATTGAGGAATTCCAAAAGTTACATCAAATAATTTGCACCATAAATTAATTTTTTTGTTAGATTTAGATGAAAAGGAGGCACATAAAGAAAGTCTCAGAAAATATTATAAATTTTTTAAAAATAGCGAAAAAGTAATTTTCAAACAATTTAAATAAATTTCCCATGAAAATTTTTTTAAAATATCAGTTAAAACACGGAGAAAATTTCTAATTGCTCCTAGTTTGGTACTACTCTTCGTTGTTCAAATTGCGTATATTCTTGTAATGAAAGGGTTCAAAAACACTCTCGTCGTAAGAAGATATTCAAGTTGATCTATTTTGGAATAGGTAATTTTATTTTGAACTATTCGAACTCAATGTAGAATGTAAATACATTTTTACTATGTAAACAATATATATCTTGTATGTACGGTGTGCAAAACTTAAGTAACAGGTGCTTTGTTTTGCCATACTCCACGAGAAATCATATTATAGATGTAAAATTAAAAAAAGACAGCATTTTGTACTTAAAAGATACCGAAATCATAGTTGCGCAAAAAAGGAATGCCAGGCCTATAGTACGGAACAAACAAAAAAAGGCTTTATTGAGCTCATAGTATCGCTACACATGATTGTGTCCAAGAGGAAGAACAACAAGCAGGTGTCCTTTAGTATGGGATATGCTCTCCCCTTACTGCAATGGTTTCTCGACATTGTCTATATAAGTGTCTATACAACTGCACCAGCTCTTGATTTCAGAATGATTATTCTTCAATTAGCATCGGTTTCGGTTGTTAGGGGCTTCATGGAGGATGTAATCGCGATTTAAATTTGATTAGGGATTTAAACTAAGGATTAAATTAGAACAGGGATCTAAATTAGAAGAAAATGCTAGGCAATCAATTCGAGTGATATATTCACTTTCTAGTATCTTCTGAATAATAGCAGTTCGATGTGACTTTGTATTGTTATTCATAAAAACGAAAGTCTGCTCCAATAGCACTTCGGAGCGAACGCGAATGAGGAAGGATCACCTCTTTGCAATAGCTACCTCCGGTTACAGAACCTCTGTCGAAAATATGGAGCTCAGTCCACCCATCCAATATAATGCCTTCCCGACCACAACTCCAGGACTATTGTAGATGTTACTTTCCAAGATGATATTGTGATGAAACCGTGACCCGACCTCGTTCTAAATCAATTGGCACTGAAACAATGACTCCATTGATGAGATGCCCAGTTTTTGTGCTCCACTCTAAACGGTGATACCAATGGTCAACTTTCAAAGGGATGCAGCTTTCAAGGCGTGGAAGAATCAGTAACTTAAAATGTTGTAAAAATAATCAGTTGTAAAAATGTCTCGCAACTGTTAACCGCGAATATTGTCGCCCTATTGTCGAAGATAGTTGCTGCGCAGTGGAGCTTACTGACTGGTATTGGTCTCTTCTCGCCCTCAGGATTACATATCAGTCCTCCTCTGCGGTTTTATTCCTAAGGTTGGCTACCATCAACTTTTCTAGCAACTGTACCTATGGTTTGGAAGGCTTTCCAAGTGCTTGAAACGAAACCTTTGTTTATTCCGACATCTTCATCCCACATTGGTCAATATTCACCCGTCCTCCAGCTTTCCAACTAATCTTGCTATATTTCACGCTATTTCTAGCTATTTCACAAAAAAAGCACTTTAGCGAATGTCTTTATTTGCTTTCTTTCTTTCCTTGTAGACTTGAGATACGATCGCCGACTGAACTGGTTTTGCGTACTTTCACGTCGCCAGTGATGTTTTGTTCCTGACATTTACACACGCACCACCATTCTACTGAATTCCGCGTTCAGTGTAGTAATCTTTATAATCCTTTTCTGCAGATTCATGACTACCTCTTAAAATTTACATTGTTGCTTAAGTTTTTCACACTAGTTTATATTGAAACTCATATGCAAAGTTTCCTACCATTCTACATACGTACTATGATAGAAAACATTCCAAAGTCATTATAATGACAACACTGTTGCCCCTCATATACAACGTAAAAAATCGCACAGAAAAGGACTACATGAAAAGGGTTTGATTCCATATATTAGTTTGAAAAACTTCATTCTTATGACTGTTGGTACTTTCTACTTATAGTGCACAGATCGTATTGACGGTATTTTCTACTGATAGTGCACAGATCGTATAAGCCAGTGAAAGACCAAATAATTACTAAATATGATCATTTCTGTTTTACATTGGTGAAATATTTGCATTTTTTCGTGCCTTGTGAAAATCAATTCATATCAAAATAGAATAAATCGTATGAAATACCATAGATGTGTCTAAAAGGGTTAGTGCATTCTAAAAGAGGACAGAAATGATTAACATTAAAAAAAAGCTAAAATAGAAAACTAATACTAACTATATAAAATCTTGTTTAGTGCAAAAACATTGAATGTTAAGATATTTTGAATCGAGCAATAGTCCCTTACTTTTACAATTGAGATTCGTCAAGCAAAACCTTTTTTATGATTAAATAATATGAAACTTAATTATACATGTTTTAAGTTGCTACTAATAAGGTTAAGGCTCCATATTTTTGTTAAATTGAATAAGATGGTATATAATTAATCATTCGAATTCTGTTTATTATTGGCATTATTTTCTTTTCTCATTTAGAATGTATAGGGTGTTCATTAATTATTGTCGGAGTTTCCGTACCTCATAACTTTCGAATAAAAAATATTACGCAAAAACCGTTTACGTATTCGTAAATTATACCTCAAAGAATTTTACGTGGCAACAATGCGATCTTAGTGAATTTGCAGGCTGGGTAATTATGACGCCATAAATAAAAATGGCGACAGTGCAAGAAAAAGCAATGTGTGTATTGTGGTTTTACGAGCTTAATCAGTCATAACTACTTAACGTCACTTCAGGACCACGTAGAAGAAAGATTCTCCTTCGGATAATTCTATCAGACGCTAGATAACACAATTTCAGGAAACTGGTAGCCGTCTACACTGAAAGGAAGTGGAAAGACAGAGCATTTCGCAGAAAAATGTTGATCCCATGCAAGAAACGTTTACTCGCAGTCCACGACAATCAACGAGACAATTAGCTGGGCAATTACATATGCCGCATAAGACGATATGGAAGGGCAGCCATGTGCAAATTCATTAATCTTTTTGATATCATTAATAAAATTATTTGTTTGGAATTTACGAATACATAATCGCTTCAGCTGAATGCCTACTAAGCGCAAATTGAGAAAGATTTACTCTTTAATATCATTATAAAAAATTGAGTTGTAATTTACGAATAGGTAATCGGTTTTTGCGTAATATTTTTTATTCGAAAGTTAAGAGGTACGGAAATCCCGACAATAATTAATGAAGACCCAGTATTATCTGTTTAAACTCAATAATTTATTTACAAGTGTTACTTAATTGTTTTTTTTTATTTTGAATACAACTTACAATTTTTTAATAAAAAGCTATTTATAATTTAAACATTTATCGAAAGGTAACAAATATATATTTTAATTGTACAGCATCAATATCTAGTGAATTTCGACATAAACTGGCTATAATCCTAACGTATAAAAATACACCAACAAATCCAAGTTTTAGGCATGCATCGTTATTCACCGGGGACTATTCATATTTCCCATTATCAGTTTTTTAAGAAACTTTTATAGATTGAATTTTAAAGCAAGTTTGGTCACCTGAAAACTTGACCAAACGCTTTAAAAGTGTTTATTTTAAACGACTGAAACTAAAATCGGTCACATAATTACAATTTAAGTGTTAAAATCCTATCATAATTTCGATATATTTGAGTCATTAAATCTTTGTATTATCATGTTTAAAATCTCTTGAAAGTACAGACTATCAGACTTTCAAGCTCTTGTTGAATTTAACTCAAAATTTGATATTTTACGAAGATGTTAAATCCATGAATCGAATTTCATGTATCCCTTTTCGTTATTTAGTTATCGTGTTAACTTATATTCAAACAGTTGAATTTTCTCTAAAGATATTTCGATCAAAATTTGATAACTCTACAAATTTCATGTTCAAACCACATACTAAATTTCATTGGTCTTGCTCAAAGAATTTGAGTTATCTCTGTCACTGACAAATAGACGATCAGGAATAATGTCAAAAATGTATTTCGATCTCAAGGAAGTCCAAAACATAGTGAATCATTAAAATTGTGAGTCCAAATTTTGTGATGATAAAAATTTCTCGACATCTCGTGTATGTGAAAGCAAATATTAATGTATACATAATTCAAAAATGTGCACAAAAAATCTAAAAAAGTAAACATAAATTGAAATTAAAAAAAAAATAGCTGCCAAAAAAGTCTTATTTACTAAAAAAATGTATAAATTAAAAATAAATAAATAAATAAATATTTTATATTAATTGGCTCTTTTGATTAATTGCTAATGCTCGACACTCATAGAAGAATTTCTAAATAATCTTCTCATATTCTTTACATAAAAGTACTAGTTTTAATCAGTACTATGATAAGCCTTAAAACAGTTTTTTTAAAGAGGTTAAATTTGAATTAGATAGATTTGCTTTTAATGTGTTAATTTAAATCAGCATTGATTAAAAGATCCAATGGAAAAGGATTTTATTCTTAATTTTGAGGGGATTTAGAAGATAAATTCAACAATTATTTAAAACTTGCAAAGAAATTTTTTTAATGCCATTAGTTGTTTCATCTGTGTTCCATTTATATACAGAAAATCCGAACATATATTTTTTGATAATAATAAAAAAAACTTTTTGTATGCGATATTAAATTATTTATCACAAAAGAATTACGATAATAAATCAATAAAAATTCTAAAATAAATTTTCCTACTCTACAATGAATAATATTTTTGATTTGTAAAAAACCTAATTATGTAATGAAACATCCTGAACAGAAATTCAGTAGAAAAATAAATCTCAAAGTGATAAATTCTGATTTTAAAGAAAAATAGCATATTTACGATTAATAAAAATTAATATATTAATGTCTGTAATAGTCATTTAACATATATAATTGTCTGAACATTAATAATATATCTAAAAACATAGCATATACATTAACGGAAAAGAATAGAAATTATAATTCAATAAGAAAAGATATTAAAATATCTATTTTTAAATAAACATATATTCTGTTGTGTAAATAATTAGTATGTTGATGCTTTTGAGAATAATTTATAGAATAACTGCAATTTATATATGCATCCATATCAATGGTTATCACTGAGTCAAGAACTTTGAATGACCCCTAATGTATATCAGTTATGATACAATCCTTTCCACAAGTAGTACTTTAGATCATCCGAGTGAAGGTAATTCGGCCCCACACTTAGTTATATTCTTCAGGAAAGAAAGGAATACCGATTCGGAGGTTTTTCATCTTTGTATTTGCATTTCCTGGTGATAAATACAACTAACATATAAATACAGTCAATATAAAATAAAAACAAGTAATGAATGCATAAAAATTTGTAATAAAAGTAATACAGTATACCCAATATACCATTAAATATAGTTTAATAAACAATATATCATTATAATATTATCAACAATTAATCAAAACATAATCAACTAGATAACATATATAAATAGTATATTATTAATATACATAATTTGCATTGTAAAAAATTAAGTAATTTAAATTTCGTTCAGGGACTGTAATGTTTACCTATCTCCTAAGGATTATTCTAATGTAAGCAATTTCCTTTCTGTAAACATACTTAAGCTCTTACACTGAGTATCTAAAAATTAATTATTTGTCCTTTTTCTTTAAAGCGTTTAAAACATTCTTCAGTTGATTAATTTGTACGTTAAATTTGTTTTCTTTCATTCATTCTATCGCTCGATAATATTTAATAATACAATGATTCATACTTAAATTATGGAGAAGATGGCTGAAATCCAATTGAACAAGTTTGCATAAGGATAGAGATATTACCCAATCGATCAATTAATGAAGATGTTGCTTGTTCTAGCAACTAAATAGAATATTTCTAGTATATTCAAGTGAAAGATTTAAACTGATTATATCAAAATATTTTTCGGAAAGCCTTCACAAACACACTCGCCACTCCTAAATAAAATAATTTAAAATTAGTCATTTGTAATTGTAGTGTATTCGTTTCATTCAGCTATTCATTTAAATTTTATAAAATACTCTACCTCTTCTTAACTTATTGGTTTGACTGAAAGCGTAGATGCTGGGCATAAAATAAAATTCAATTTGTGTTTAGCGCGTAAAGTGAAGTATTGAAGGGTCATTCTAAGCCTAATTGGTAAGTTAACTGAAACCAATAGAAAATTATCGGTATGAAAGAATTTCTTGATAAAGTGGCAAAAACCGATAAAAGTAGGTAGTATCCATAAGTTCTCGGAGGATTTTGGAGCAACGATTTTAAAGATGATGATGTCTTTTCAAATATCGGAGAAAAAATATCTTGTTATATGTCTGAGAAATATTCGTGCTAAAAAAAGTGCTTCTGAATATCGATGTATTGGCATTTCATTCTTGGCAACACTTTTGTGATTTGAGAGCTTACACAAATGATTAGATTCTAGATTCAAGGCATGATAATCTGTTTGAAAAAATTTCGATATGAAAATAATAATTTTTTTCTGAATAAAATATATAAAAATATTTTTAAATGGTTTGGAAAATCATTAAACGTAGTAACGCTAGTCGGAATCGGAGCCCACCTGATTCATCGAAAATATTGCTGTGATTAATTTAAATTTCTTATGTATAATTTAATTTCCCGATTTCTTCAACAAAGGCGTAGTTATCTTAATAAAGTCAAATCCCATTACAACATAAAGCTATTAAAAATTAATTTTGGTGTTCCATGTATAACCACGTAATGTAATATATCTGTTTCTTAGATAAATTATAGTGGTAATTAAAAAATTATTCCTCAAGTATCCACGATGAAAGAAATTCAAATAATTAAATAATTGACAAAACTTTTTTCAATCCCTTCTATTAGCTCATACTCTCCCTTTATATGCATATCTTGTTCCAAATTTCATTCGTTAATAAAAACTTTTCATTCATCCCATCAAGTACAAGTAAATTTTCTTAAATTTTTAGTGGATGACATTTGATGTTAACACAAATTTTTGAAATATTAATTCATTAATTTTTTTAATTAATTAAAAACTAACTTTCTCGCCAAAAATCTTCATTCACTCACCCTCAATTAAATAACTAATTCAGTTCGTTTTTTCCCAACACTAATGAGGTTAGGTTTAACATCTTTACAGCCGATTTTTTAAAACAATTCCGTTTATTTTTATAATGTTTGATGCGGAAATGAATCGGAGAAATTGATGTTCATTAATCAATTTTTCCGATTCATTTTTATGTACTTTCGAATTAAAATAATTACAAATTTCTGATGTCTATTGCACTGTCACAAATGGTGTAAAAAAACGCATTTTGAGTTGCCACAATTGGCTTTGAAAATTTAAAGCTAATATATTTTTTTGATAAACTATTTATAGTAATTGTAATTGTTAGGACGGAGATAGTCTGGTCGGTATGGCGTTGGATTCTTATACCTTGGGCTGAGAGTTCGAACATCATATATAGAAAGGAGAATTTAAAATTTCCAGGTAATTCGCTTTTTATTTTTCCCCTTAATTATTGAGATTTTGTCATATTTCTATACATATTTATTTTAATTGTAATTATTTAATAAAAAGTAAGTAAAATAAAAAGTTTCTTCGTTAACCTAAGTAGGAATTGATTTTAAGAAATTGGTTTTATATTGCTTCTTTTACAGTAAAACCGGACTTACATTCAACCTGTTGTAAGACTTAGTAACATCAAGGACAGTACTATCACGCACATGAAGAAAGCAGATTTGCGCATGCGCTGAAATTGCGGACAGTAGCTAGGGCTCGCTGCGGAAGGGAAAGTATTTGCTGCCGTATATTTTGTGCGCATGCATGGTTTTACAACATTGATAAGGGTTGGCTGAATGCGAACCCTATTTAATTTCTCATTTTAATTAATACATTTAAAGGCATTTGGGAACTCTTATCCCTCGATTGCCAATTTCCCGTGCGCATTTCAGAGTAAATGCGCACGGGAAATTGGCAATCGAGGGTTTGTTGTTGAGAGAAATTACTAAACTATGTCCAGTGTTTCAGTAGAAAACAGCAAGGACATTTGTATATTTAATTGGTGCAGGACACTGGGTTAGTCAATTGTATCAATATCCTGCATTTGTAGAATCAATGCTTGTTGAATGTATTCGGCTTATAAGCTTATCGATTCCCTGATTTCAGATGCGATTTTTTTCCAAAGATTTTTATCTGACTTTTTGGAATTAAATACATTTTATAATTGTTAATGATATATTTTATAATGTTTTAAAATAAGTTTAATAATCTTCTGCATTATTTTCATTTTGAATATTCTCATAGAAAAAAAACATTTTTTACTATAAAATGATTTTACTGTAAATGATTTACAGTCAAATACAGTATTGTAAAATCATTTACTCTAAATGATTTACAGTCAAATACAATATTGTAAAATCATTTACTCTAAATGATTTACAATCAAATACAGTATTGTAAAATCATTTACTGTAAATGATTTAAAGTAAAATACAGTATTGTAAAATCATTTACCGTAAATGATTTACAGGAAGATTTAAATTTCCTAATTTATTACCTAATTTGAACTGAAATAGTTTTATAGTATTAAACATGTATAGTACATTACAAGATCTTTAACTGCATTGATGATTTTTTTAGCTCTATAATCTCATATACGAATTATAAAAGAGAAAATATTGTAATTGTCAAATAAATTCAAACTCTAGATTATGGTAAAATTTCAAGAGTCAATGTTTGAAAAACACATTTTTGGAATGATGTATGTACTATGTAAATAAGATAATTGGAAAATTCTTTGAGCCAGAAGAAAGAAATTTGATATGTGATCTTTACAAGATATGCATCTTTCTATTAAATTTTGAACAAAATCTATTCGTTATATGAATCGTCGACTGTCCGATGAGAAAAAATATTTCATAACTACAAAGCTGAAAGCTATATAGATATTTTATTCTTAGATTTAATATTTAAAGTGTATATACGCATCAAATTTAGATTCAAATCCATCAAGAGATTGGATTCCGTCTCTTATATTAAAAAAATGTAAAATGCTGAAAATATAAATGCAGTGACTTCAATATATCAAAATTTGCATATGAATTTTTCACCACAATTGTAGTTGTATGCCATCAATTGGTTTCAATCTTTTGAAAAAATGGTGTACAGTTAAGGAACTCTGTATCCTAGTGCTTGTGAATTAAATACCTATCGAGATTTATTCTTCAACCCTAAGCTTCTTCAAAGTCCATGTGGTAATAAGCTCTTTTCTACCTGTTGTTAGTCTGTGGTATGTAATTAATAATACACAAACCCTTTATTTGAAAGTATGTTAAAAAAAGTCTTACCGAAAAAAATAATAAAAAGATTAGAAGGAACTCTATTATGTATATTTCAATGCATCATATCCGTACATAATTTCTTGAACAGCCAAGAACCACGTGCTAATGTAAGTTAAATTATATATTTATGCATTTCAATTGTTTCATTGAATGAGTCCCTTCAGTACTGTAAACGATCCAAAAATCTTTGTCTCGCATTCTTTGTTTGACAAAAATATCGCATTTTCTATTCAATCTCATATAATCACGAGCTCAAAATGACATTTTTCTATGTTCATTGGCTGTAGTCATTAACTAACTTTTCTTAAAATTAGAGCTTTTATAAATGGAATGGCAAAATGTTGTTGAAAACTAATTTCTTGAGAGGCTCGTGCAGATAATAAAATTTCAATTTTTCGTCTTCGTATTTTTTGTTGACGCTCATTCCCAAAATAACATCATGTTCTGACATGATAATAAAGTTTTATCTATAAGTTGAAGCAACAGGAATTTTTACTAATTCATGTAGCTAATATATAATATAATAACATATTATTTCATTCTCGTCCAACTTAAGACAATATTTTTGTTTACATTAATGACTGCAAATAGTTGAAGCCTGTGTGGTCGGATAGTAACATCACGAATTTGTAAAAAGAAAGATACCATTTTCAGTACTCGATACTTCTACTCATGTGTAGATACTAAATTTGGTATTCAATGCCGTGCAATTTCTTGCATTTGTAATGAGGAGGTTTGGGAAAGGGTAACATATACAATATCCTCCCTGTCGTTCAATAATGGCAACATATAATGAGTTATCTCACATTTACATTGTATGACTTAAAAGAATGGACATTACAACTCTTGGAAAGTTCAAAGAAGGGAAAAGGGTTCACTAAAGAACGTCTTATTTCATCGTATCCAGGTATACAACAAATTAGAATAAAAGTTTTGCTATTCGAATCTGTTTATTCTATTTCTCAAATTTAATCTCTTTTGTAGTTTCTTAGGGCTATAGCATGTCTCATCTGACCATTAAAGTATTCTAGTAATAGGAAACTACTCACCAATTTTGCTATTCTTTTTGGTACTACTCCAAAATCTCGCTGTTTTGTATTTTCTTATTTTAAGGAGAGGTGATCTCGTGTGAATGATAAATTACTATTCTAATTGAAGTAAGTGGTGCTTCGTATCACGACAGCCTTCGCAAAGAGTCAAACAAAGAAAATTTAACTGCCCTCAAGTGAAATCAACTGTGTGCTTAATTACTTTACTTTAGGTTTCTAATTAGTTCTTTGAATATTTATCCCGTTTGGTGGGAGCTTAAAAAGAAAACTCATTCGATGCTAAGTAATGTTAATTAAAAGGTCCCAAAAGTCATGTTCACGAAGTTCGCTAACACCCTTGACGAGGGGACATCTATTTTCGAAGCATTAAATTCCTTTTCGTTTATTACGAAATAATGAATGTTGTAATTAGGATGCCTGCCAGGTGCAAAAATTATACACACAATAAGGCATTCTTCTAATTGCCGAACCAGAGGCAATTATTAGAACGTTTCCAGGACACTACCAAGGGTTTAATTTCTTAAAATCTGAGGTGGCAATTATTTCAATCGTTTTCTGGGATATTACCATCCTTGAGATTGGGAAATGCTGCTTACTACCATTGTTTTAGTATAAAATTTAATTCCATTTTGAAAACATTTCAAGTTTGGGGATATAAAGTTAGGTGAGGGGTAATACTTTTCTCCGATTTTTTTTTATTTTAGATAGATTAGTAGTTAATCTATGAGTTTCCGGTCATAAATTTAATTAACAGCGTATCGTTCCACCACTAAAAGTATATTAGGGCCAATTCGTAATTCTGAGATATGAGTTTAATGAGCCATAAGCAATCTAAGGTATTTTATAAAAATGTTTACAATAAGAAGAAAAATATTTTATCGAAGAGGAACTTTGCATGCGTTACAATTTACAGAATATCTTGGTTGAACTAACGTTATTCGAATAATGGCTATGAATGATCATTATTTTTATTAAAAGCTCTTTGTCTTTTAGGAATCATATAAAAATGTAGGAAATGGAATTTAAAATAAGTAGCAGAAATGAAAAAAAATTATTGTGTGATTTGATTGTTATTCATATTTTTACAAGACTGTCTTTTGAACCATGCAACCTATGCTTTAAAATCAAATAAAAAACATAAAAATAAAAAAAAATTATTATTTTTATCTCTGAAAATATTTTTTTTAGTTTAGAAATTCCTCCGCTTGCAAACTTACCTTAGTATTTTAAGCATATACTTTTACTGGTATGATAGTGAATATATTAAAAAGAAATCGAAATAATTTCCGATGCTAAAAGCCATTTTTAATATATAGGTCATTTTAGAGAAAATGTCTATAGGAACATTTTTATTTCCATATTTTCTTTAAAGAAAGAAAACTAGTGAGTTTACTTTTATTTCAGTTTTTAAAATTATTGAGTTTTGAGATCTAAAAAGATATACTTTTATTTTAAAGTTTCTGCAGCTTTTCTTTAACGGCTTGAAATTCAATCTGTTACAAATTCTTGATGATGGCACTTTTTTTTGCTTTCTGTTTGACCCAGAAATAGGAAATGACACACATGACAAAAAACATCTTCCATCAACTCCATTTACCATCGGTGGTGCAGTAGAAAGATGAAATGCAATGTAGTATCAGCCGGTATCAACTTTGACATATTTTGACGACTGATTTCAATCAAGTGACAACATGAATTATCTTTTTTAGGTACTACCTTAAATGTTTTTACTACTGTGAGATTCAACTTTCTTCCTTTGTACATTGGAAATTTCAAATATTCACATACATTCCAACAATATCATTAGTTCTCAGTTCATTAAAAAACCTGTTTAACTTATATGTAGATATTTATTAGATATAGATATTATAACTGATTCGTAAATATTTATTAGTTCTGTGGTATTTATTATATTCGTCACTTTTTTTTCAGAAAATATAAGCCTGTTGATGTTACAATTCAAATTTGAAACTTCGATTCAACCTATTAGATTAATTTTTAAATCTTATTCTATATTAAACTCATAAGATTTTAGAAATCATTAAACATCATGCGTATTGAAAAAATATTTAATGCATCTATTGGTTGAAAAAATTGACTATTTAGCTTGGTTTTGAATTAAATTTATAACTGCGAATTTTAAAAATATACGATTGCAAATATTCAAGGCAATTAGTATGGGGTTAGAAGTCTGCATGAAATTATATATGCATATGTGATTGTGCCATATTGTTTATTATTATTTAAATTTTTATTTGTTTTTTAGTTAACTTACCTATTTTTTAATTTGTTATTTATACCATTCACTGCTTTCTGCCCACGATACAATATAATCCGTTTTAAACGCTTAGTATATTATTTTTTTATTAACTATTTCGGCTTTCTGCTTTCTTTAGTCTTATGTATATGAAAATTTTCAATCGATTTTAAACTAACTTCCCGATGAGCTAAACTCAATAACAATTTTTTTAACAGATAAAAGAAAAAAGTGAGTTAATAGTGCATTGCCATCGAAAGTGATTTGCATTGCTGACTGGGAAAAACTAATTCCACTTTGTTAAAAAATGCTCCCAAATAACAAAATGATAATTGTGTTTATATATTCTCAAATATCAAGTTTTAAAAAACCAATAGTCAATTTTCAATCATTGTATTAAAAAAAATATATGAGGAAAAATATGTTAAATATGCAAGATGCGTTGAAATGAAAACTATACAGACAAGTAATATCTGTGGTTTCTTAAAGAATAAAGTCTGAAACAAAATTCAAATGATTTTATGAAAAATTATTCTTTCAAAATTCATTTTTCGCTGCATTTGTCAACCTGGTTTATTTTTCCCAATCTATAATCATCTTTGAATGTTGGGCATGAAATGGTAAACGCCAAATAATGCATTGTTTGCGATACTTTTAATGTTTTAGAAACTAATAAAAAGAAAATGACTTGATTAGCGTTTTCAACGCGATTGTGAATGTTTATTGGAGCCTATTCGCCTGATTTCAGAGAAGAAAAGTTGGCTAAAAGTCTTGCTTCGGGGCCAACGACAAAAAGTTACTTATATCATACTCAGAGGGATACATACAATATACACAAATCTCTGGAAGAGTAAGTTATCCTAGAATGAAAATGAATATGATATAAATATAGGATTATTCATTTTGAAGTAATACAGAGTATTCCTGTGAACGTTGTAATCTACTTTGATAGTTCAAATTTGACCTGAAACTATAAAAGAAAGATGTTTTGGTTCATTCTTATGGCATAATGTTCTTTCTTACATCAGTGATGCTAGTTTGATAATGACGGCGACAACGCTTTCTTTAGCGATTTCGTTCCTGAATTTTTTTTCCAACCTCAAATACTTGTACTTTCATAAAAAATTGTTTTATCTAAGTAAATTAAACGCAAAATTAGTAATATGCTTGTCATATTTAATTAAATCACCTTGTATAATTCTGAAGAATTAAGAGGCGACATTTGGAAACAATAAAATCTTTCATTGTAGAATTTTTAATTATTTTATTTCATAAATACTTACATACTTATATAAAATGGAAGCTACTGAAAGTGTAGAATTAACAAATTTATTAACATTAACCGATTAAAAAAGTTAATGCCCACAGCAAATAAAAACTTAGAAAAATGTCATTTTGACCACGTCATTCTATGGAAAGAAATAAATAGGAAATGTGATATTTTTTAAAACAATAAATGAGAGACAGTTTTTTTGGATCGTTTGCAATACTAAAGTGACTTATTTAACGAAACAATTAAAACGAATAAAAAATATAATTTAACCTGCATGAGCACGCGGTGCTTGGCTGTTCAAGAAATGATGTTCTGACATGATACATTGAAATATGCATAGAAGATTTCATTTTAATCTGTTATTATTTTTTTTTATCTCAACATAAATCCATTCGCCCAAAAATGCATGTTTTCGGTTAGATCTGAAAGGATCAAACAGATTCTTCTTACTAAAGTGTATAGATTCAAAAATCAAAAGCACAAATGTCTGTTTCGTAATTTGAGGAATGTTATATTTATTAATATATTTTATAAATTAAGAAAAATGCATAATTATAATGTTTATTTTAAGATTATATTTTGTTACTAGAATTTTGTGATGACGACAGAAAATCTTGATAGAAATGTTTAGAATCAGTAGGAAGTTCAACAGATTATTTTTAGGGAATTTCCTCAAGTCTTTTGCTTCAAACTGTCTGGAGACGCACGATTGTAAGAACAAACAAAAAAAAGTTTAAAAGTTGCTTTTTTGTTGATGTTGGAAGTTCAATTTATCCTTTCAAATGCATCACAGTTTTGAAATTCTGAGAACTCTATACAATTAGTATGTATTATATAACTGTTCTCGTACCAATTCTGGCTCATTTTTTTATTATTAGTCAGGATTAAAATTAAATAAAACGATTTCATATTCTACTTATAGAAAAGAACATAAATGACCAGTCTTATTTTCAAATATTTTTGATATTTAAGATGTGAATGTGCGCATACATCCTATCAAAACTCAGACATGTTATCAAACGCTACAAAACGATGTACACGGAGAGCATAAGCAGAAAATATATATGCAATTCGCAGTTGAGTTAATTATGTAAGAATTATATTTTGCAGATTCCCAATGAGAAACATTTTACTAGAAATTGATATATAACATATAATTTTGTTCATACATATGACATAAACATAGAGAAGAATATAACTTTTATTGTTTCGATTACTACAGTTAATTTCATATATTGAAGATGTAAGATAAATATAACAAAATATATCTATTAAATGTTTAAAAAATTGAAGTTTGTAGTATTTTTGAATTTATTTTTTAATTCTTCTTGAATTTCATGTTAATGAATATGAATGGAAAAAGTTATATTTTATGTCAATTATTTTCTTAAAGACAGAGCTATCGCTCTATTAATTCCACTCAAAAATCGAAAACGGAAGTATTAGTAATTGCTATCAAAAACATTATCAATTTGAACTCCAAGAAAATGTATGCATATTCGAAATAAGCACAGCGGTAAAAATAAAGGATTTTTTATTGAAAACAATTGTTTCAGAATATCTCGCATACAAGCAATATGGGTTGAACCCATGGGTTGAATTCATCATACTGATAGGGAAAAAGATGAGAAAATAAAGAAAATTTTTGCCATGAATTTCATTTGGCCTTTTTATATTTCATATATCCCTCTTACTTGTAGACAGCCGAAGACGTCCTGTCATACGAGCAGTACGTCTTCCTCGTGATCTGGGCGTCACGGGTGTGAGTCCTGGTTCGGGCATGATTGTTCTTCTGTGTTCTATCTGCAAGGAGTGTGAATGTCCCCCACCCCCCAGTGAAAAGGGGCTGTGCGTGTGATTGTGATGAGTGAGTGGCAAAAGTCATATTCTTGGCCCTGGCTGAAGCTTCTACACACAAGAGACGTTGATTAGTCTTAAATCGCTGACCACCTCGGAGAGCTTGTTCCTTGTAAGGGCCATAATAAACAACAAAAACAACCTGTAGATAATCTATTATATGTCGTAATTAAAATAATACAAACGATTCTGATAATCCGTAATTACCATATTCTTTAATTAGTCTTTCAATTAACTTAATTTTTCGTATAGACACGCATGTTATTCTCGAACAAATCATTAAAAATAGATGAAATGTACTGTTGCTATAAAGAATAATTGCTTCTCTTTTTATACATGTTGAAATAAATTAAAATAAAAAAATGTAAATAAATGGAATAAATAAATAATGACATTGGAAACATAATGTGTTCCATTTCACCAAAGAAAAAGAATAAGTGTAAACATATCTAAATCTGATTTCTTTATTCAACCCTAATGCTTACTTTAAACGATATTTTTAAATTGAGTATTTGCAAATCTCATAGAAAATTTGAATCCTCCCTTCCATTTTGATACTATCTTATCTGAGTGAAAGCCTTTTAACAGAAGGTATTGACGTGTTTCCACTATTAAGTCAACTATCTATCTTCCCCTTTCCCCTTTTGTTCCCATACCAGAATTGTTTATTCTATCTTTTATCAGCGACAAGTGAAGTTTTTCTTATTTTCAATCTCGTTATCGCCGACAGAAACTTTCAGCTGCTTGTATTTGTTCGAAATTGATGGCAACAGCGGCGTTTCTTTATCTTAGTCTCGGAATACACATCGTTCCTTCTCTTAACGTTGAGCGCTTCTTCGAAATACAATTTTGCGTTTCGAGTCCCGATATTTTTCAAGCTTCCATTTTCTTTTCAGGGCTGCTGGAGCTTACTTATACTACTGCAATTTTGTTTGACACGCACTATAATTCTTGCAAAATCGAATTAAACTCGAGATATTCTGCTTTTGCGCTTCGTTGAAATATAAGAAAATATATTTGAGATGCGAATAAAAATTCGTGTCCTTATATTAATTATATCTATGCATGTATTCATATATTTTGCTCTCATTTATAATATTTGTATTTTTCTTTCTTGTTTACGATATTCATTTCTCTCGTATTTATAATACTTACATTTTACTTTCGCATGTTGGATATACGTGGCTGGTATTTATAATGTTGGCTCTTCACGTTCTTTTTTATGATATACGTTATTCTCGCATTTATAATACTTTAATTTACTATCTCGCCTACGATATTCTTTACTCTCGTATTTAAAATACTCGCGTTTCAATTTTCGTTTCTGATGTGCATTATTCTCATATTTATAATACTTGTACTTTTCGTTAAAGATGTACGTTATTCTAGCATTTTTTTTAATATTTGCATTTTACTTTCTCGTTTATGAATACGTTACTCACGTATTTATAATATTTAAGATACGTGTTTATAAATACTATATTTACACATTTTTAATATTTTCTTGTTTATATTATTCTTTGAAAGAAAATATAAGCGGCAAAAAATTCCATCCCGAGATTTTTATGATTCTCCTAAGATTCAAACATTAAAAACACAAATTTCTGGGATTTAGCCTGTCTTTGAACGCGATAAATGAAGAAAAAATAAACAATTTAAACCATATAAATAAGATTTGGTGTGGTCTTTTCGCCATATTTGACGCTTTCATAAATTATAAACGAAGGATATTATCATGAAATAGACATGTCTCAATGAAAACTAACTCTTTAAAGCCTGAAGCTCTAAACCTGCTAAAATCGGATAAAGAGAATTAGTATCTGAAGTATTATTGCCGGCTCTCTGGCACAGAGGTAGCGCGTCTTCCTCTTTTTCTGGAACCAACCCCGGTTCATGGAGGGTTATTCTTCTGTGTGCTATCTGTGAGATGTGTAATTGTGCCCCCTTGTAAAAAGGAGCTGTGCTAGTGACTGCGTTGAATGTGTAGCTAAGTCGTATTCTTGGCCCTAGTTGGCACTACTTCAAAAACAAGAGACGTTCCTTTCGGCTTAAAATCTACTGATATACCATCAATGGAGCTTGTCCAATGGCAAGTTCCATGAGTAACAACACCAGCAACAATATCTGAAGTATCAAAACATCTAGCCGATTCTTTCAAGGGGATTGTTTATCTGTCGTTCTGCATTTTCAATGCATATAAACAAGATATCTGAACAATGCAACGAATTAAATAAAAATATATTTGTTTTTTCACTATAAAATGAAGCATAAAACAATTTTCATATATGGATTTGTTGAAAAAAATTTATAGACTGCAATTTTATAACATTAACATCGTTATTACAAAATTTCTTGGAGAGCACTTCGGCTGTTTATTTATAGGTGTTTTTTTCTATATGAACATTAAGATTATACAAAAAATTTAACACTTAATTAACATCTGTTTTTAATTTGGATTAACATCTGTTTTTAATTTGGATTAACATCTGTTTTTAATTTGGAT
>JAOUZG010040071.1:4480337-4497982 GCA_026289955.1 Argiope argentata
GGGAAATAACATATGAATTTAAATTTTTCCTGCAGTGCCTTTAATGCCCGAAATATTAAAAATGTAATTCATCATATTATTTAAAACATTTTTCTGATTAGAATTGTATGTTTACATTGAAGTATTTAAAAAATAATTTTCAAGTTTTAAAGTATTTAAAAAAATAAAACTGTTAATCATCAAAGGTGAAATCCCATGCCTAAGAATAGAAAGTTTGAAATCAAGAAGACAAATTTGACAACAAATTGTAATTCGGATATTGCAATTTCTGGTGTTTTTTTCCTTCAGATTCTGATTTAAGTTAAAAATAAACAGGACTTTAATTATTTTTAGCGATAATTTTCATACGAATTAGTAAACTAAACAGTTTTAAAATATAAAGAAACACTGTCTTTGGTTAACTATCACATACTAATTATTCTAAAATTTCAAATTTTAACAACAGTCTATAAAAAATTTACAGTAGCCTTTCATTACTGCAATGAAATTGAAATGTTTTTCATTTTTTATTCGGTAATTTATTACGTCTGTTTTATCTTAGTAGTCATTTCTTGGCCTTTAGTTTATGTTTATAATGTGTGTTGTGGTTGCTATAGTTACCAATTGCTATTGGTGGGTTGCATTTTGTTGTGTTTTCGCCTCGGCTGTAGTTTGTGTATTCGTTTCTTCGTGTTTAATAAAAGTTGTCGGTTCTTTACCCAATAAGAAATCGAAATAATCCCAAATTCATAGCAATATTATTCGAATTTAGTATTTACATGGTGGCCATAATTAAACTGACTATGCTAACAGTGTTCTGTAGCGTGATCTATTTGTGAGAATGACGCAACATTTTGTAGAAAGATTAAACATAGTGAACAATGGATTCCCCGAAAAAATATAGTTCCAAAAATCACCGCTAGGGGAATATTTGGCTCTGTGTAATAGAAAATAGAGTGTTAACAAATGCAAATCAATACGAAAATAAAATTAACTTTTATTTTGCCCATTTGCTGATTTTGTTCAAGTGCAGTATGGCAACACTTTTAAAAAAGCGAAAAATTTGCATAAACACTGATAAAGTCTTTTTATCTACAATTTAGCTTATTGGGTAACAGAGAACGCTGAGCCAAAGAAGAAGTTTTTAATTCAAATTTTGCGTTACATCCATTGGCACAGTGCTAGGTGCTTGGGCCTTAAAAAGCAATGTGTTACTTTTCGAAACAATTGGATTGAAAGTCTAGGTGCAATGTCTCCTTTAGTCGAGCGTGCGTTACTGGTCTTACCCCCTGCGGCTTCTGGCTATGAGGTTACCTTAAGTCCAAGTTCTATCAAGAAGTTGTTCGGAACCTGGCTAAGTTGAAGGATAACATATCACGGACTATACGGGTGATTCCAGCTGGCATGTTACTTTCTACTGTTGTGAATACTGCACACATAATGCAAAATGTGGTCCACAAACACGGCAGCCACATTGGACATGATTTGAATAAGCAAAATAAAAGGTAATTTTATTTCAGTATTGATTCGCATTTGTTAATACTCTATTTTCTATTACACAGTGCCATTTATTCCCCTAGCGGTGACTTTTGGAACTAATTTTTTGCGGAATTCTTTATCTCCCGTCTTGTTCAATCTTCCTACAAAATGTGGCTTCATTCTCGCAAATAGATCGCGCTTCAAAACATTGTTAGCACTGTCAGTTTAAGTATGGTATGTATATTAAAGAATTGTATATTAAAGAATTCTAAATGATCGATATTAATGATACCTTTAGTATCATATTTTTCTCTCACTTTTAAATGGTATTGCATTATTAAATTTCTATTAGTGTTCTATTAACATTCTGCCATTGGTATTTTTCTCGGAGTTTTTCTGGGATTGATCTATTCAATTTATATGATAAAGACACAACTATGAAACTTCAAGGAGCATTTAATGCTTTAAATACTAATGAAAATTTGGTTTGGCGACATTTATTCCTTGACAATAAAAATCATAAGAATCTTCAGAAGATCGAACCTAGAGTGCAATCCGCCTTATCCAAATGCTAAGATCTACACTAGATAAACATTCTTGTTCTTTAAACTGTCGGATAACTTCTGGATTTTAATAATAGAGACTAAGGTTGCAAATATTAAACAAGCGTTGAAATAAACATGAAAATAAGGAAAATGAACTTTCAACATTATTTGTACTTTTAAGAATAAAACTAAATTTAGTTAAATCGCAATTCTTTTGGATTCTGAGTGAGTGGAATATTCTACAATTAACATTACAATTCGAATTGCTCTCATTGTAATTCATTCATATGACTATTGACCTAATTTCATAAAGGCTTATGTTAGTCATTTCTTCACGATAGTTACTTAAAAGCAAAAATGAAGCTACATTAAATTTTCATGAAGTTAACTTCCTTATAATTTTCGAAAATACAACGAATATAATGATAGAGTGAATACCATTTGCTCCGCGATTTTATTGCCTTTAAAAAAGGAGGTTTTATATATAATTACATATTATCATGTGCTTTGTGGTCGTTGTAAATGCTGGTGAATTTTGTTATAAGTTCCGTAGCATATTCAAGTGAACTAGTGAGCCGAAAAACCTTTTAACGTTCTCCATTTCTGGATTTATGAGTTATATCTGTAATAAACTCCCTGACAAAGAGATAAATTGGTAAATTTTCAGTGGTATTAGAGGGAGTGCTTTTCTTTCAGCTGTCTTGCATGCAAACATATAAAGCTGCACTATATATCGCCTTGTAGCCATTTGATAGAATCGAATGAATATTTTGACTTCTGTCCTTTTTGATTTTGTGGATTTCATATTTTAAATATTCAAGTAAATATAAATAAATAGTCAATTATTTTTAACGATTTGACTCCAATAATTGTTACACATTCACAGTTCTAGTTACAAAATTGTATTCCAAACATCTTTCAGCTGACTGTGCAATACTAAGTTTAGTCGTTCTTACATGTACACTTTAGGTGAGATAGACAGGTTTCCTTTTTATACATTTATTTCTAAATATGACAGTTTGGGAATTAAATGCATTTAGTATTTGATGCTTAGATCATACACCAATTTCAAAATGTCTAGATCTTAAAATTTATAAAAAATCCTACTAGTGAATGGACTAAATATAGACATAGATCTCGGGGGAATTTTCAGACTTTACATTTAGATCTTTTCGATGACTGTTATGCATTTTTTTCTAATATACCATATACAAGATATGAAATGGATTTTATTATAAAGAGGAATATCTATTGTTAATTTTTTTAAAAAAAAATAGATCTTTTGTCAATGATCTAAAAATAAAATTCCAATCAGTTTTTCCTATTAGTGTAGAATTCGAAGAGAACGAGATAATACATTTTTCATAGCCGGAGGGCAACTATTATATTTTAGATATCTTCTAAAAATTATCTAAATAATTTTCAAACAAATATTTTGTTGAATTTGATTATGAAATATTTTTCGTTGAACGTCTTTCAAAGAAATCGTAATGAGTATAAAAATTGCATTCATAAAAGGAATGTATATGAAACTTTGAAAAATAGAGTCTAGAGTTTTAACAAGCAAATTATATTTGTCTGGATATCAAAGTAACTGCTTTTTTGTAAATTTTAAATTAGCATTCTAGACTAAATCGAAAAACTTTTAATCTTATGATATGTTACACATAATTGATGAATGGAAGCATATATTTTTATTTTGAACTAACTGATGAACCCATTGTTGCTCGGGATTAAAATCCTTTTGTGCACAATGTTTTTAATACATAAAATTTTATATAAATATTTTGATATATAATCTTTATTAAGTCTCTCTTTTTAAAATAAGGAAATTCTTAAAAAATAATGTCACTGATTTAGATCAAAATTTTGATGATGTCCTGTAAAGAGTACCGATGCATTACCATTTATTTTAGACAAAGTAATACAAATAAAAATTCTCTTATTGTCAAAAAGGTGTAACATCAGATTCCTTTAATCAGTAAAATTCATATGAAATCAGGCAAATTTGATTTTGTGTCGAAATAGCACCCACAGTTGTAAGGAAATTATTTTAATGAAACTTAAGTTTACCAAAAAAGATCGAATTCATCACTTTAGATTACAGTTAGCGTTTATACTAAAAATCATTGTTGGGTTGTTTAAACTAAGTTGCGAAAGGCGATAAATGATTTCCCTTGAATCTGTTTATCTCAAAATACATCTGTGTTAATTTTCTTTTCTTTTTTATGGAATTGATGAAAATAGAAGGATAAAGAGCAGTAGATAAAGTTATTTTTAAACAACTCTTCGCCTTTTAATTTTATAGTAAAGTAATTCTTTTATACAAATTTTCTTTTTTCTGTAAATTTTCTATGGAAAAAAACAAAGTATTGGTGAAATTTTCACAGCCTGAAACGGCAGCTATATGCAATCGTATATCTCGTTTGCTTAAATGCTCCTTACATTTCTTCCTCTATTCCAGCGATTGAATTAGGCTTACTTTCCAGCATTTTAAGCCATTAATTTGAAATAAATGAAAACTTTGTAAAAATATATTAAAATAAATATATATTGATTATAAAAGCATTTATCAGAGTTAAAAGAAATATTTTAAAAATCACTATATCACTCAAATAATAAACTTTGAAATTTAAGATGTTATTGGAATATTTTTATAAGATTATTTTTCAAAAATTACAGAAAATAATAAAGATTTAGAAGAATTTCTAATTAAGAGATACTATAAATAACATAAGCACTTTGAAAAATTGAAAGTATTCGTTCTCTTACCTTACCGCATAAATTCAAAATGTAAAGCATCTAAGTAATTTAACAGGAGATAAATAACATATATCCGTGTGCAAAGGATAATTATAAAACTCCACAAAAGAGCATGTTAAATATAATAGGTATATGGTGAAACATACCATCCGGTCCAAAGGTTTTATTACAAGGACAATAAAACACAGATAGAATATACACCGTATCAGCACTTGTAGTTAAACAGCAGCGCACAATTAGCAAATCGGTAGCAAGCAATCGTAAAAACACAAAGAGCCGAGAGAAAACTCTAAAGAAAGAAAGAAAGACCTCACAACTATTCAGCCTCTCAAACGTTTGCTATCTTCCATTATCTACTCGCCTGAGCTGCGCTTGACTTCTAACGAATTACTAACGCCATTTTCAACCCTATACTTAATGGCTGTTCAGTACGGTATCATCAGTTTCAAAGTATGTTCTCTCCAGGTCATTTATTGGATGCAGCATTTGACTTTCTATTATTGTTCCCGTATTTTCCTAATGTGAACTGTTCATACAATGTCGTCAACAATCATCCCGTTGCTTTCATTAAGTCTTCTTGAGGTAAACATGGCCTGCTATTTTGCGTCTAATATTTGCTCTTAATATGTCAGGAGAGGCCTTAATATATTATAATTTTGTTTGATTACACTATGGTATGATGGCTTCTTTTATCACGCTAAACAATTATAATTATTCGCTTGAATAAATTCTGGTTTTTGATTACATTTCAAAATATCAGATTGTTTGTTTTTGTCAACAAAAAAAATTGATTGAATTCAAAATATAATTTAAATAAATAAATGATAATCATCTTTAGCATTTTGATAAGCGTATATATTCTTAAAATGTTAGAGAATGATTACTGGATCTCATGAATTATTCTCAAATGAACAATACTATAATTGGATGTTTTTATAAATAAAGCCTTTGCTCATTGTTCTATAAAAATGTAAAATATATTCCGTTTTAATGAGTATATTTAAAAGTAATTACATTATTAATAACTCTCAGTTAGATTTTTAAGATCTCGGAAAATAATTTAACTAATATACCGCGTTTGAATGAATTGAAAATTGAGTTTTATTTCATGCGATAAAAATAAAATCCATACATTACTTAAGTGTATGCCTTTCTTAAGTTTCTTTTTTTTATTAAGATCCTTAATATTTTTGAAAACATTATAACAGACAGACTTAAATGAACAAATCATTTTTCCATTATTGTCTGCTTTCCATCTAATTCATATCAAAAGACAAAAATGTTTATGTTATATAATTTACAGTGATTAAAACTAGCTGAAGTTGTCTCCCTGAAACTTTCTCGAATACTCTCTAAGAAGCTTGCCATGCAGAGAACGTCGTGCATGGCATTGACTTAAAGCAGTTACAAAATGTTAACTTTTGGCGGGAATTTAGCATTTAGACTGAATACATTGTGTAATACTTGACGATTAACACCTGACATGCGTTAATTGTGTCCAAAAATTGAATTCGGGTTTCATACATGATTTTCTCAACCAATTGGGTGGTAATTTGGCACAAAACTAGACGTAATCACAAAATCTAGTACTAAATGCGATATGTTTGAATCATTACGTTTTTGAATAATCGGATTTACATGTTTCTTAAAGTACATACCTACAGACAGTCAACCTGTAGTAGGATTTGGCTCGAAAGCTGACAGGTGTCTACGCTATAGATATTAAATATGTATACTGAATTTTATCTAATTATTGTTAGCAAAGTACCGTCTTAACTTCTATTCTAATAGATGGATTTCCTACGGATTGATTTGAATTAAAATTTTATAGAAATTGGCTAATTTGAATCAAATTTCGTTTACCTAATTTTAATTTTATAGTTGAAACTTTTTTTTGTCTCAAATGGACGGACATTTTTAAGAATGTGTTTTTTAAACTCAGGGGATTTGAAACGTTGAGATTCATCACAATCTGAAGTTTCAATTGTTTTGAATATTACTATACTTTCTCTATACGACATATAAGAGGAAGTAAAAAAAATCATTGCTCGCATTTCTAAATTTTACTTAACATGAATGGATTATTTTTAGGCCTCACAAACGTTTGTTTTTTCAGATGTTCAAAAAACAACAAATGCTTTTATTTGCAAATCGAAACTAAAAACTCAAACTGTAATATTAACTGCAAATGTGCTTTTACAAAGTATTACGAAGCATATTTTGACACAAAAAAATTAATTAAGATGCCTAAATATTTTTTGTCACTGATGTTTGAAATAGAAACTAATTTAATTCCGATGCTATGCCATCGAGCTAACAACAACGAATTCAAACATTTTAATATGATTCAATAACTATATGTCAATTTTTGTTAGCAAAGTAATTTTATTTTCAGTGCCCTTATTTGAAAACTTATTACAAATGTCGACAAGATAGTTGCAGATATTGACTCATATGTTGTCATATACTTTCAAAATTTCCGTATGTGTTATTTAACATTCATTGATGAGATTTCACATATTCTTTAACTGATAGACGCATTACTGAACGGTTAATTTGTCCTTTGACTTCAGTTCATGCAGCTGAAAACTTAACGGATTTGTTGAAAATTTCAAAAATGTTTACAAAAATACAGCAATACTGAATTCTTATTTTTTTACTTAAATTAGTTCTGCTATTAGAGAAAAGTTAATTAAATATCTCGGAGCATCCTTCATTGCAATATGATTTCCTGATATGTAGGCTATCGCATATAAATGAATATTTATATGCGTGTTTCAATTTACGGACATCAGCAAATTAGATTTCCCCTTTTTTATCATTGTAACAAAAAATTATGTAAGATATAGTAATATTACTTCAGAAGATTAAATTTGTATTACTTACTATGAACTTGGAAGATGATACATTCAGCATCAAAATTGTTAATATGAAGGCGTCTTCAAATATTACCTTACAATCCTAATTAGATAAATTTCTAGAAAGTCACGTACAATAATGACGTCTTTGTTGGAATTCTATAAAATTTTGAATTGAAATGTTCAGTCTCGTTCATTCATTATAACAAGAAACGTATATAATGCTTTTTTTAAAAAGCTCTAATAATAATTATTTCAATTTCTGACCTTATTATCATCAAGTTCGTTAAATCTTCTCTTCTTATTTAATTCGACCTAGACCAAAGGATTAAAATACCATGTATATTTATCGCCTTATATCACCAAGAAATTAACAAATATTTCTGCAATGACAGTATTATTACATACGACTTCTCCTTCCAGTAAAGTCACAACACATGGTGTTCCTCGTTACTTTGTCTTATAGCATGCTTGAAATAATCCTGAAAAGTCGATTAGAATAAGCTTCAGGTCTAGTTTAAATTTGAAAGGTAAAGACATGGATAGACACCTTTGAAGGAATTCATAAGCCTTGCTAATGAAAATATCATAAGTCATGTGATTGTTTTCTAAATAATGATTACAGAGAAAAAAACCTTTATAAAAAATATGCAGTAAATATTACCACACTAAAAATAATATATGTGTATAAATAGTGTTAACTATTTACTCCTGCCGAAGAATAGAGTTTATGCATATTAATGAAAAATATTAAAAGAAAATTATCATTAATTAATGTATGCCATAATGCAAATAGCACACTGAAATTTAATTAAATAGATTACTACTTTTATTAAAATTATGATTAAGAAATAGTTTTATTTTGTCATTTTAAAATAATGGATTACATGTCATATATCATATATATATACAATATTCAATATGAAACTTTTATTTGTGAAAAATATATTAAAGCATCTCCAACAATTTTAAACTAAGCAGATTATTTTAAGCTTTTCCAGCATATAAAAAAGGAAATATTTTAAAATAATCTGTGCTTTAATAGATGTGATACTCAGGCATCGATATTTAAAAACCCTTGAAAATTGCATATCCATTCACATTTTTTGTCGTCTTTAAATTTCCGGTAAAAATCAGAATAGCGATCAGAATAAAGCATATGTTTTTTTCGCCTTGAGATTATCAGAAATATACTTTAAATCTGCAAGAAGTATAAAGAAATTTGAAGAAGGTGCTCGAAATCATTGTATGATTCTTTTTTCTTTTTACTTTTTTTGCGAACAATGGTGGAATGAAAGAAGGCAGAAGAAAGATCCCAGAGATTCTTCTAAGTCTTTTCTTCGTCTTCAACAACAAAGTGTCAACCGGAGCGGAAAACTGAAAACCGGCAATCTGGAAATAGTTTCTGCATTCAGTCCTCTCCCCCTTCTCCCTCAACTTTTTTTTTCTTTCTTCTGAGTGCCGACTATGAGAGTAAAATCCAAAGTAAGAGAAAAAAAATGAGGGGCAACTAGAACGGGAAATATTCTTCGTCCATTTGCATAAACATAGAAGGATAGACGACTTTCCAATACCCTTCCAATGTCAGAACTGAATGATATCTGTCAGATCTCGAAGTGTCCAAACTCAAAAATGAGAGAGGACTCCAACTGATTCGATGCATAATATTGGGAGATTGAAGAAAATTGTCGGTCTCTGTCATAAATGTTCTGAATAGCTATCCATCACATTAAAATTCTTTTCATTCTGGCTACATGAATAGCATGAAACAATGATATTTTTTTCAAAATAAGTTTTGTGGAGAAAACTGCTACAGACAAAATATGATGCTGGAAAGAAAGTCCTGATATTTTTCCGAATAAAATCAAAAAATGAAAGTTTAAAGATAAAATAAAAATTCAGATTTCAAATGTCTAGTTACCTATTCTTATATTTATGAACTGCCATTAAAATTTTTTCAAAGGGAAATTCTCATTATAAAAAACGTAACGTTTTTTAACTTGCTTTCATTAAAAAAAAATATGCTTTATAACAAAAGGAAATATTGAATAAAATTTAATTAAATGCATGAAATATGAAATAAATAAGGTAAATATGAACTTAACGCTTTGGTTAACGGCAATTGTACACAGAAACTATGTCATGTCACCGACTACTTTTTTGTAATTGAATATGAAAGTAAAACATTCTAAAAAAACTCCAATGAATTTTGTTGAATTGGAACATCAAAAAGTTCTTCCCCGATACGTTCCGTCATGGTTGAAATTTTTGGAATTTTGCTAAAATTCTAATAAAAATGGAATTACTAGGAAAAGTAATTTTTCTGTTATAGAGCAGACAAGACTAAACACGATATGCCAAGTTTTTGCAATGTTCTATATCGCCCTCGGTGTTATAAATTGAAACAGATAATGCAAGTGCAATGACGAGTTAACTCGTCACAGGTCAACAACGTTTGGACATGAAAAGACGAGTTAACTCGTCACCTGTCAGCTAAGTGTTAATATAAGATGGCAAGAAATAAGGAAACAATATTTTCTAAAAGGCAATTAGTTATTTTTATTAAACCAATAGTATCTGAAAAAATATCTATTTATTAATTTATTTAACTTAATAAAATAATGTTAATCATTATTTTTACCTTAATTTTGTCTTTTTAACACTTTAAATCGCATCCAATCTTATTCCCTATTTATCACCCAAAGTTTTCTACCTGACAAATAATAATAAGAACGTGCTCTGATTGTAATGAATTTTAAAATTTGAATCATCATTATGTCATCATTCATGCCTCACTCACTTCCAAAAATATTACAAGAAAATTAAAAACATTCATATATATATATATACACTTTAAACTCTCAATTGAAATTCATTTCTTGATTTTAAATTTAAGTTAGTCATAGAAACCTCATTCTAAAATACTCTCTTATTTCCTGAAACATTCCACGTGTTCTAGTTAATGAATTCAACAGAAGCTTTGTAAAATTGCTGAAACAGCTAACCGCTGGCTACTTTCCCTTACTCTAAGTGTAGGGATAAAAATAAGCCAGCTTTGCAAATTCCATTAAAAGATCCCTAAGATTCCCTTGCACGAACTGTGCATGTGAATGACATGTGTCAAAGATCCCACTTAAAATCTGAAGGTATAAATTCAGAGGGATAAAAATTTAATCAGCTTTTTCGTCAATTCGTTCTGTGTTATGCACGTTGCTTTTGCTTGTACATAATGCCTGCTTCTCGGGGTAGAATGAAACGAACCTGTCTTCTCCATGATATATATATATATATATATATATATATATATATATATATATATATATATATAAAGTTTGCCTGTTTAGGTCTATCACTCGTTAGATGGCGTGAATAGTTTGAATTGAAGAATTGTTCCCTGTGGCGGTAAATATTTAAACAAATATCAGAATATTATGCTTCGAAAAATTACACTACCCCAATTATGAGTAATGACTAGCTTTCTTTAATTAAATGATAAAAAAAATTTGCTATAGTCTTCGCTATAGTCTTAAATAAATAAAAACTATATATAAAATTGCATTTTGCTCACATTTTAGTTTATTTATTTAAATTGAAAAGTCGAGCGATTTCTAATAATAAATATTTGATTAACAACATCTTTTTGTGGATATTTAAGTATTCTTGTTGATAACATATCGAACATAAATATCAAAATATTATTTTGTCCTTTTTGGGTCATATTTTACCACTCATTTGTTAAAAAGCCCTATATTTTATTTCCAAATTTCATTTTCACATCTTTATGAAGAATCAAACGTATTTATTTACTGACAGTGGAATGAAATAATAATGTTTTTAAAGTGCATCATCTTTCCAATTTAAGCTGGAAACAAGATACGCTGAATTAAGACACCTAAAAATAAAAATAGAAATGAACATGAAAATATAATTAGATCGCCGAAGCCACAGAGAGAATTGATGTATAACGGCAATAATTCGTTGAGACAAATAAATCAGTAAACATACATTTAAATTAGCATTTGCTGGTGTTCCCTGCATTTCCTGAAATAGATTTTCGATAAATCTTTTCTAAGTGGTGAGCTTAAGTCTTTTCATTCTTTCTTTATATTACCATTTTCTAGCATTGAAAAGAGTAATGTCTCAATAATTTAATAAATTAAAATGAGAAACACACCGAATCAAACAACTCATTTATTTTGAAAATAACTCTGCGGGCACTCTTATCTTTTGCCGATGCTTGCAGAAAAATAGAAAGGCATCATCTCTCCTTTTAGAAAAATAGTGTAAAATCAATAATAAAGTCCTTTATTATACCGCTGCGATACAAATGTCTTTCCAGATGAAATATTTGTTTTCCATAAAGGACTCCCCTTTTCTTTTCTAGTTTTTGCCCTTTCTCCAAAGAAAAAAAAAGATAAATAATAAATTCAATCCAACCTGCATTTTAGAAGATTTAGAATGATTAATTCTCTTACTTTCAGTTTATAAGAGTAAGAGAAAAATGTGGTCTAGAGATTTTTTTAAGTTGTTTGTTGAACTCAACCCACCATTTTTTTTCTCTCTTTTCCTAAGATAGTAGCAATGCAAGAGAACTAAAATGCCATAAAAATTTATGGTTTGGTGGGATCGGCATTTTTGGTATCAATTTTACGTGCTATTTCTTGAGATAAAAGCATCGGAAGACGGATAAATGAATTTTGATCTTTTATCGACTCCCCTATGAGTAATGTTGCCATAAACTTGACTTTTGATAAGCTAATAAATCTTTAAGGCTCAATTCGGTTTCAAATTTCTCTTCTAATCCAGGCTGGAAATACGTAGTAAAATTTTTTACAACGGTCTCAATGTGTCTTATCTTTTATGAATAGGAAAACCATCCTTGTAATAAATATTACACTTTTCGGGAAAAAATATTAAATTTAGATTATGTTCGACTTTAAATCTGCTCATTCTTAAATGTAGTTATTAATGGTTAAGAAACTTCTTTAGTAAATTATGGCTTTTTATGTGCCAATTCATCTATTTCGCAAATAATTTTATCAAAGCGATGATGTACATGAGTAATTTAATTTAATAATTGTCAGATCTAATAAATAATGAAACAAAATATGGATAACTAATCTAGGAAGGTGTTCAAGAAAAAAAATTTAATGAAAAGATCAAATGGAAGGAAGAGTTGAATATATAACATTACAAAGAAAAGTGTAGTTAGTTTTTAAAGTATTTCGTTGTCATGAAATCAACAATATATTTTCATTATTGAAAAAGAAATCCTGATATTTCTGAGTCTAATATTGTTTCATATTCAATAAATATTTAAAATATGTTTTGAGACTAAGGTTTAGCGTGGAAACATAAGTTGTTGTCTACGTATGCTAATCAATGTATATGAATTTTAAGAAGCATATGATAACTGAAGATTAATTATGTTATTTTAAATCTCCCCAAAGTTTAAAGGTGGCATATTTTATTTAGAAAAACAATTAAATGTAGATATAGACTAATATGATCCCATACTAGCTGCCAATAATCAGTATCTTTATAAAAATTGTTATAATAAAACAACGACAAAACAATGAATATGTATTAGGTTCTTCTGAGACTGAATAAAAAGGTCAATGTGCTCTACTGAGACTGAAAAAGAATGTAAATTTGTAATACTTTTAGGATCTTATATTAAAGAATAAATATTGAAATAATACAGAAAACCATAGCTTTTTACTGGAAAAGTTTAAAAAAAATATTTTGATGAAAATCTTAGTAAGGGAATCTGCTTATATGCTCTAAAATTACTTTTATTTTTATATATACATATTTATTTAAAACTTTTTATATAATATGTTGCTATTAATCTCTTTATATATTTTATTTTGTCGTATTAAATGTATGCTACTATAAAATAATAACATAAATCTTTCTGGATATTAATTTTTAAAATTAAATTGTTTTAGAAAAATTTACTCGATTTTTATTTATACAACTGTTATAACTTTACGTTTCTTAGATCTTTTTTTCTATTGTACAGCAAAATGTTAAAAATAACAATTCTTATAAGTTATGAAAAGTCATATTTTAATATACGTAAATATTTCAATTCAAATTCTTAAGCACACATATATAGCACAAGAATCCGGCTGCACAAAATGAATATCCAAATACATTTTGGGTACAATGATGCTTTTTTCAATGTACTCTCCCTTTCTTCGAATGTTAATAAAAACTAGGTTTCTTATGCTTCTAACGTGATTTTCTACGAGTTTTTGTATTTTCACCCTGATTCTTAGCTTTCTCTTTATTGGTATGCATAATTCTTGATATATACTTGGATTTTCAATTTTCCTAAATCTCTAAATTATTTGTAGATTTTGTGACATAATGTAGATTTAAAAAAAATACATGAATTATCAGAACTTATAATTTGTAGTTATTGTCATCCCCTTGGAACTGGAATATACAGAATATAGTAGCTAGCATTTTAACCCTTTGCAGTCCAAAAAATAGTTAGATGCAAAATTATTCACCTAATACAAAGATTTGTTTATTGCTATGAAAAATAAATATATTTAATTCTTTTAAGTCGAATTTCTTTGAAAAATCAATCGACATCTCTTAACCACTATGAAGGCATTTTTAACAATTAAATTTGAAAAATAAATAAACAAAACGTCAAAATGATGCACAGTCTTGAATGTCGAGCCACACTCGACATCGGACCGCAAAGGTTTTAAAGTTGTGTTCAAAATAATAAATTTTTATGATGATTCCCTAACACTTGATTTTTTTATAATAGTATAATTCAGAATTAACCCACTTCAACGTTAAAATGCCGTCTTGCATATAATTTGTTAAGTGATAAGAATACTTTCTTTAAAATTACACAAACGCAATCTTTCGTTAGAAAAATCCCAATTACAATTATCTTTATCACTCTAATTACTTTCTTCATTTAGAGATCTTTGAAGTTTTTCGTCGCAATTATTGGACAATATTAGAATATCTTGGAGGTGCCGATCGAAAACAAACAACACAAATATCATAATAGAAAAAGATGAATAAATACAAAAAAAAGTGCTGAAAAACAATTCCCAGCAATCTGTGAAAACAACAACTCTTCAGTTGAGTGTTAAGTGATTATTTTCTTTAAGTCTCTAAATTAAAGTTTATTATTAGGACTATTTAGAAAGTAATATAGATCAAAACAGGAAATAAATGAAAAAATATTTTTTTTCTCTTGAATACTGCATTTGGAAAGTAACGACGAGAATTAAACTATCAAAATAAATATTGTTCTTCCTCCTCTCTATCGTTTGTTACTCTTTAAATAAGAAAAATGTAAGAAAATATTTCTAAATGGAAATGCATAAGTTAACAAGAAAAAATATTTTATTTCTTAATGCCATTAATATCATAAAATATTTCCTTGAGACTTTACTCTCAAGGAAAAACTTGCTTATATCCAGGAAAAACTCTTTCCTGAGTATTTTATTTATTCAGAAATTAAATTATTTCTGAATAAATAAAATACTCAGAATAAAGTAAAACATATTAAGAAATGAATTAGAATGTTTGAGCACTTGTTTGCATATACTTAATTGCGGGTTTTCAACTTCTTCCACGAGGCACATTTGGAAACAAAACTTTCTTGAATTCAAAAAGAAAATATAACAGAACAAATCTTACCTGTATTCTTAAATATTTATTACTATGTGAAAAGTCAGAAATATAATAGAATATTTCCTTAACTTACATAATTCCTTTTTTTTTACTTTCCTGGCCTTTGTATAATAAGAATCAACATTAAGAAAAAAAATTGTGAAATGATTTTTTTTAAAAAAATAGTTAATTATCATTGTGACTGCATTCAGTACAAAAATTCTTCATTCAATATATCTTTACTTAAGATTAACATTTTGAGCATATTATACGGTGTAACATATTTATAAATATTATTTTGAATCCTATAATTTGTAAGCATAAAAATTTTAAAATTTAACAATAGAACTGACATTCCTATTTCACAAAAGCGGTATCCTTACAGTTATTTGGGAATATTTTTTCATGAATATACTTATCATCTTCTCAAAGTTCTACAGTTTAAAATTGCTTATTAATATCTCTTTCAAAAATATTGAAGAATGTTTTTAAGAGGAATAAACTTCATAAACTAAGTTTTGTATAATTTCTAGAGAAAGTATATTTTAAGATTTATATTCAAATTATTAACGATAGTTACTTGTAATACATACATTTCTTCTGGTAAAATGGTTTTAATATTTTTATGTATAAACTACTGATGTTTGTTCACTTTACACAAATACCAGTATAATTTTCTATTATAGTGAATTTAATTTTGCAAATATTTATTTTAATATATTTGTATATAAATATTTTAACTCTCAAAAATGCTATTAAGGAATATTTCAATCTCTACAAAAGTGGGTATCAAGAAGTAAAATTTCGTAAAACCAATTTAAATAGTTTAATTTTATTTTTAGATAATAAATAAAATATGAAAGAATACAGAATGAAAACAAATATTGAAAATATGTCGAAAATTTCTTTATTAAATCAATTTTTGCAAATATTGAAGAGAGATAGAATATGTTAAGATTTAATAATAATGGAGATTAAATTCGATAATAATCAAACTTTCTCATTGATTATAATATTATATATTAGTTAAAAACATTATATATATGGCGTAGTCTTATTCTGATTTAAAACAAAGCTCTATATCTGCATTCAAATAAAAATTCAGATATTTGTTAAATCTAAATAATGACTGCAGATGTCCCCCTTTTGAGTCCTATGAGAATAAACAGTAGCTCTGAAAAATCTTAATTGAAACAGAAAATGAGATAGGGACTCCCCTGTATTCCATTATTTTTCATTCTTGAAAACCAGGTAGTAATAATAACTCATTAGAGTTACACATTCTTTCATTAGAGACCGATGGAAGCTACTTTTGATTAAGAATACTTTTGATATTCAGCTTCATTATTACAAAAGGAACGCGAAGTTTAATGAAAATTCTGGAAAGGTGCTCCTTTTCTCATTGTGTGCAGTGATTTCTATGTCTTTTAATCACCTAACAGTTGAATGTTAACCTTTTAGAACTCTAGAAACCCTAGTTCAAAACAATTCCTTGTTTTATGCTTAATTGATCTAAAATTCTTTATGTATGTATTTTTGTAATTTTTATTTAAATTTTTGCTGTATTTTATTTTACCACTGAGGATGCAAATTTTTGTAATAATGAAAAACTTCGATTTTCTTTAATACAAAGAAAGTTTAAATTGAATTCTGAATATATCAATCGGATAACCAAAGAGTATAACAATTTAGATTAGAGATCCAATTTCATCAGTCATTTCCTCTATCTATAGTAATACTTTTGCCTGTGTGTCAAATACGTACAGGAACAAGTGTTATTAAGAAACACTAGATGTTTTCTCTATTTAAGGAAACTTCCCGAATTTTAAATTTACTAAGCCTGTTTAGCATGAAAGTTAAAATTCACATTGAAGAAAATATCAAACATGTTACTCAGATTTACATTCATTATTGTTGCCATTCCTTGCATTGAAAATACTAAATTTGCTATTATTTATATATATTATGGTAAATAAATAAGTGATTATATATATTAACCCGTAACTATTCATAATCATAAGATTGATCTTATTTTCTGCAACATTATACATAAAACTAAACATTTTCTGTTTCTGTATTTCCTTTTTTTAAACTGTTGTCACTGTTACAATAATATGGATTATTACAAATATTAACATTTACCAAATTTTGTTAAATAAAATATTTTATTATTTTCGTTTTCATTAATGTTTTTCAAGTTCTTTGCTTTTTAACCATTGATTGTATGAAATTAATAACCAATATCTTCATTTATTACATACAATTAAAGCTCTTATATGGAATCGATTCTCTATGAAAATAATATTATACTACTAATTCTTCATTTTTATTTAAAGCTGTACTAATGACTCTTCATTTTTATTTAAAG